>JAYJLU010643255.1:0-11977 GCA_036873645.1 Minona dolichovesicula | reverse complement strand
ATATAGTGTCTACTGATATCATATAGTTTCTACTGATATCATATAGTGTCTACTGATATCATATAGTTTCTACTGATATCATATAGTTTCTACTGATATCATATAGTTTCTATTGATATCATATAGTTTCTACTGATATCATATAGTTTCTACTGATGTCATATAGTGTCTACTGATATCATATAGTTTCTACTGATATCATATAGTGTCTACTGATATCATATAGTTTCTACTGATGTCATATAGTGTCTACTGATATCATATAGTTTCTACTGATATCATATAGTGTCTACTGATATCATATAGTTTCTACTGATATCATATAGTTTCTACTGATATCATATAGTTTCTATTGATATCATATAGTTTCTATTGATATCATATAGTTTTTACTGATATCATATAGTTTTTACTGATATCATATCATTTCTACTGATATTATATCATTTCTACTGATATTATATCATTTCTACTGATATTATATAGTGTCTACTGATATCATATAGTTTTTACTGATATCATATAGTTTCTAATGATATTATATCGTTTCTACTGATATCGTATAGTTTCTACTGATATTATATCATTTCTACTGATATTATATCGTTTTCACTGATATCATATAGTGTCTACTGATATTATATAGTGTCTACTGATATCATATAGTTTCTACTGATATCATATAGTTTCTATTGATATTATATCATTTCTACAGATATCATATAGTTTCTACTGATATCATATAGTGTCTATTGATATCATATAGTTTCTACTGATATCATATAGTTTCTATTGATATCATATAGCTTTTACTGATATCATATCATTTCTACTGATATCATATAGTTTCTACTGATATCATATAGTTTCTATTGATATCATATAGTTTCTATTGATATCATATAGTTTTTACTGATATCATATAGTTTTTACTGATATCATATCATTTCTACTGATATTATATAGTGTCTACTGATATCATATAGTTTTTACTGATATCCTATAGTTTCTAATGATATTATATCATTTCTACTGATATCATATAGTTTTTACTGATATCATATAGTTTCTACTGATATTATATCATTTCTACTGATATTATATCGTTTTCACTGATATCATATAGCGTCTACGGATATTATATAGTGTCTACTGATATTATATCATTTCTACTGATATTATATAGTTTCTACTGATATTATATCGTTTCTACTGATATTATATCATTTCTACTGATATTATATAGTTTCTACTGATATCATATCGTTTCTACTGATATTATATAGTTTCTACTGATATTATATCATTTCTACTGATATCATATCATTTCCACTGATATTATATCATTTCTACTGATATTATATCATTTCTACTGATATTATATCGTTTCTACTGATATTATATCATTTCTACTGATATTATACCGTTTCTACTGATATTATATCATTTCTACTGATATTATATCATTTCTACTGATATTATATAGTGTCTACTGATATTATAACATTATATATTATATCATTTCTACTGATATTATATAGTTTCTACTGATATTATATAGTTTCTACTGATATTATATCATTTCTACTGATATCATATCATTTCTACTGATATTATATCATTTCTACTGATATTATATACATAGTTTCTACTGATATTATATCATTTCTACTTATATTATATCATTTCTACTGATATCATATCATTTCTACTGATATTATATCATTTCTACTGATAATATATAGTGTCTACTGATATTATATCATTTCTACTGATATTATATCATATCTACTGATATTATATCGTTTCTACTGATATTATATCGTTGCTACTGATATTGTATAGTGTCTACTGATATTATATCGTTTCTACTGATATTATATCGTTGCTACTGATATTGTATAGTTTCTACTGATATTATATCGTTGCTACTGATATTATATAGTGTCTACTGATATTATATAGTGTCTACTGACATTATATCATTTCTACTGATATCATATCATTTTTACTGATATTATATCGTTTCTACTGATATTATATCATTTCTACTGATATTATATCGTTTCTACTGATATTATATCGTTTCTACTGATATTATATCGTTTCCACTGATAAAAATGTTCATGGATCACTCTCTGGTCAAAATTGGTCATTTTCCTCCTATTTGGCCCATTTTGACCACAGGGTGATCCATAAACATTTTTAAACATATTCAACCATACTATTTATTCGATGTATTGCTACATATTTCTATCTGTTGGTAATACATTTATAGTTTATAGGCTTTAAAATATTCCCCTTTCGAGATACTGACCCTAAATCATATAATTTGTATGGTTCAAAATATGGTAAAATGGCTATGACGTCATACATGAATGTTTAAAAAAAAATAAGCATGTATTTCGATACCTCATATATACATTTCTATATATATTCATCTGTTGGTAATAAAAAGTTATTTGACTTTTTCTTATAGTAAAATGCCATTTTGAATTTTTGTGAAATCAACCTTCAATTCACTGAATTGATTTTGGTTTATTTTTGATATGTTATTCTAGGGAACAATGCTATCGAATGATAGTAATGAACTTGTTGGTGGGTATACAATAGGACCTCGTTTATACGACTCTCAGTTATGCGACTTTCGGAACTATACGACCTAAAGGTTATGCACGGATTAAAAGTTCCTATCTCTTTCATAATATTTTATTTGGGTTATGCGACTTACTCAGTTATACGACCAACGACCTTATTTCTGTGGCATTATTTGTACATATATTTATCTCTCTTATGCGACCAGTGGTTGATTTGCGACATGAACAATAATAAGCCGACGGCTTATAAAAAAGGTTGATACTACTTTTCACATAACGACTTCCAATCACAACACCATTTAATGTACCTAGTAGTCAATAATGCTCAACAAGTTAATGCGGGAGGTAGAAGATATTTAGCGCATTATCATCCAGTCACAACTCCATCTGAGAGTCAATGCTCAACATGCTTATAATGCGGGAGGTGGATGATATTTAGCGGATTATATTTTCCAGTTACAGCTCCATATGAGAGTTTAATTCTCAGCTACATTCTCAGCATGCTTAATGCTTAATGCAATTTCTCTGATTAAGAACAAATGAATGCATTTTTTAATTTGCGATGTTGGGTTGCGGCCATGGAGGCGCGGCTTTTATACACCGATAAGTACAGTTGCTATTCACCTCAGACATAATCCCTGCTGTAGAGGTGTAGAGCAGCTATTTGGCAATTAATAGCTGATTACTCTTTACGATAATTTGTTCGTATTTCTGAAGAAAATGGTTTATGCGACTTTCTCGCTTATGCGACCCATTTGATATGGCAAGAGAAAAGTCGTATAACCGAGGTCATTACAGTATTAGTTGATAATATGAATATGTCCATATATATACCTGATATTCTTGCCCATTTGAGCTTTCTGATGCTGAAAATGATAGAGGTGAGCTGATCGAGCCATACTGGAATCATCATTGGTGTGGCCTCCCAGTGCTCCTTTCTTAGTTGATTTGCCCTTGCCTACATGATTTACATCATACGAGTCTTTCCGATAGTATCTACAATACAATCAATATGTATTAGAAATAAGATATACACACTCTTTTTCATATGCAACTTAATTAAGGATTGAATTTTGTAAGAAGAGGACGTTTGCGCTTGCGTGCATTACGTAATAGGAAATTGAACTAAATCAATCAAATTAAGTAAAGTATTGTCGTATATATGTATATATGTATATAAATAAACAAACATAGAAATGATTGACGAGTTCGCATTGTGACTTATGATTAAATTATTCAACATTATATAACACATACTCGTGCATACCTGTAGAACTATAGACTCTGTGTCAGGGTAGTTATAAAAATGCAGATTATTTATAGCTCACACTGTCAGTAGACTCTGTGTCAGGGTAGTTATAAAAGTGTAGATTATTTATAGCTCACACTGTCAGTAGACTCTGTGTCAGGGTAGTTCTATAAGTGTAGATTATTTATAGTTCACACTGTCAGTAGACTCTGTGTCACTGTCAGCTATCCTATAAATGCTGATTCTTTATATTATATTAACAGGAATATTTCAATATAAGACTCACCTGCTACAGACAGCAAATATTGCGACAATAAAGACAAGGAATAAAAGCACCAATGCCCCAGTCACAACTAGAATACAAAATAATTAAGAAAGCACATAATTTATCTAAAGATAAATTCCATTATTTTGAAAATCTATCTCAGTCATAATAATGGATTATAAAGGATTCCAGGCAAAACGTTTAATTCTCCGAGGATAGAGAAAGCAACCTGCGACCGACAAACTGACACAATCTTGGGATTTGAGAGAGAGGTTGTTGGCCTCATCAAAATGATTCGGATATAAATTGTACTGGAATAACAGGAAAACATGTGGAATTAATTATCTAATCGATGTGGACATATTGTAAATACATGTACTGTACCTGACTGATACGGTTGATTATTTCGTGAATTATGAGTCACTCACAGCACCAGATAAGAAGACCAGATATCAATATGCATGCATACATAATATGTTAATGAATTGTAATACTCAACAACAAAAACACCACTCAACGAATTACATGCATGCACTTCCGGCTATAGAGCGATTGAAAAAATATCACTTCAACGCTTATCATAATAACTTATTGTGACCTTTCGACACTTTGGCATACTAATGTGACTATGTCGATGCTCTAATAAGAACATCAAAATGATCTTTTTAATTCACTCTCTATAGAAGAGGGAGGGAGGGAAGGTAAGTAAATAAAATAAAAGATTAATTATTTGCTTGACTAATTAAGAATTAATTAAGCCATGGTTCGTTCGCACCACACAAGGAGAAACGTTTAAATTGATTAAACATCGGTGAAGGTGTCAGACAAGGCCGCATTCTATCCCCTAGATGCCATTTAATCTCTACAGTGAATGCATTATGAGGGAAGCTCTGGCGGAGAAACAATCAATAACATCAGATATGCAGATGATACCACTCTAATGGCGGAAAATGAAATAGATCTGAAAAGAATGATCAAATTGTTAAACGAAAAGGCAGACCTGTTCCTCAATTTGTTAAGAATACCAAGATTATGTCTACAAACACAACTCCAAAGGTTTTTACACTTGATAACACCGATCTAGAAATATAGTGAAGGAATTCAATTTTCTGGGAAGCAAACTAACTAACAAATAAAAGTGGATGTATGTATGATAGAAATCCGCAGAGGATTGGTTCTCGGTAGAACAGCTATGTCTAAGCTAGCAAAGATCTGGAAAGACAGATAGAAAACATATTGCTGAACAAATAAATTAAGCTGGTCCAAGTTCTTATCTTCCCATTCGTTATGTATGCTTCTGAAACTTGCGACCACCAATATAACCAGTAGAAAAAAAGATCCAAGCCTTTGAAATCTTGTGCTGGCGAAGGTTACTTAAAATAACCTTTGGCAGAACAAGGTAACCAACAAAGAAGTGCCGAAGAAAGTATAAACTTCCCAGTTCCTCTTGACGGACTGATCACAAAACAAAAATTCATGTTTTTTTGGTTGGAGATGGAGTAGAACATCATGCTAGCGATGATGGACGCAGAATGAAGAAGAGGAAGACCTAAGCTCATGTGATTGGATGAAATATAGATGAAAACGGAGAAACGTATCGACTGGAGGCCAAGAGTCGAGTAGAATTGATATGAACTGACTATATTAATATAGTGGGTTAATTGACATACTAATATCAATCAATGTGCTATGATTGATAAACATAGTAATTACCTATCCAATGATAGAACAATACAAATCGTATTTTGTGTTTTATGAAATTTATACAAATAGCTTGCAAGCAAATGTTACAGAGATTCTAAATTCACCAAATAATTGCTGTGATAAGTGCGCGAACTTTTACTATTGGATTCAATTTTCTTTATATTCTATTCAATGGTAGATTCTATTCTATTCAAAGAGAATCGATAGATAATATACATATATATACAAACATAGACTTACAAACAACGACGACTTCTGTTTTGGTGAATTGATTATCGAAGGAATATAATACTTTCTCTAAAATAAACATTATCCAATTAATATGGAAGAATTATAGTAATAGTAATAATAATATTATTCTAATTGTGGGCAATAGAAAATTGCATATGAATAAAACATTTCTGTTACTTTTAATCGATTCATAATGATCCAATTCATCTAAAGTGTCTTTCAGTGTTGGTTCATCTTCTTCGGTAATAGAATCACCAAATTTATGCTTTTCTAGAAACAATGAAAAAACCAAAACTTAAGAAATGGAAAATCGACGTTAAGTATATTTTTATTATGATCTTTGTTTACGAAGCATACATTTTGTACATTTATAATGAAAAAGGATTGATTCTAAATAAGATATTTAACCAACCAGTCAAAAGGTTAAATATATTACTTTATACAATAAACATTATTAAATATGTCTTTAATTATATGCAATCACTACTCCGTGAGTTGAGTCAAACAACTGAGAATAAAAACATATATACTGCATAAGGACACAATATTAACTCGATAAAACAAGAAATTTCACATGCTTCAAATCTAGCTCTAAAATTTTAGAGAACTTAAGGAGGAGAAAGACCTATCTCAACAAATGCAATATATTTCTAATCCTTATTAGGATATATAATTAGAATGTCATAAAAGTTGTTAAATTAAAGTCCAGATAATTTAAATGTTATTCACCCATTTTGTACATATCTCAATTTACCGAATCATATCTTATCAATCTATTAAAAGCAAATATTAATGATGATTAATATAACCTATTATTTTATGTCAATGATTTAATTAAATAAATCGTTATTAGTTTTTTACATTTTACATTTATAACTACATGTATAATGACAATTATGACAATATATTATCACACCATAAAACAGTGCCTTGAATTTTAAGTAATATCAACAGGCATCATATCCATGGTTTAGAATTAATGTCTATTAGCATATTGTTCTTTAATTCGATGTAATAAAAGATTCATAACTCACTGTTGTAATTATTTTCATTAAATTTGCCAAACTCACCATCATAATCACCTCTTTTATCTGAAATAAAATAAACAACTCAGAATAAATAATGAAAAATTCTTAGAATAAACCAGAAATTTTCACTTACATTGAATATCTGGATGCTGTGCAATATAATTTTTCACATCTCTGACAAATATTTTATCTGCAATTATAATGACAACAATTTGATATTTTAAGCAACACAAAGCTTAGCTTGGTGGTTAGATTGGTGATATAGATTCATAAATATAGAAACCATCATAAATGAATGAGAGATAAAGATACATTTTATTTTTAATGTATGTATTTAGAACAAGTTTCATGAGATTTGAAGTACATGAAATATGAAAAAGCATGTTGCAAATCTGATACTGGAATAACAGAACCACAAAAAGCAGAACTGTGGGGCTGAATGCACTCCTAACTAATGAATTCAAGACCAGAACCTAGTTTTTTAGATGGCTAAACAATTCAATGGATCATTTGTTAGACCCATTTTGAATAAATTTTGGTATTAGTGGCTTGTGGTCTAGAGCATGTAATCCAATGTAATAATTTGAAATAAAAGCATGATCTTTAAAAGCTTTTTTATCATTTAGTGATGCAAATAATTGCTTGTCTTTTATAATTATTAATTCACTCATCTAAATATTAATGTGGTTATAATAAGCACTTTGAGAAACTATTATAATTTAACAAGTCCTAGAAAAATAGTGTTGATAATATTATTCATAATAACTGATTGAGTTAGTCATTCTTGGAAGGAATAGAAATTATGCAAATCATATACATAATCGCATATGATTGTCAAGATCATATTATAATTTAAGAATATCAGCTCTAAATTTTACTAATCAATATCTTTCTGTATTATTTTTTGTTAATATTTGACTGATGATTAGATAAAAGTTTCCTTTAGAATTAAAATTAAAGCATGACATTTCTTATAAATAAGTAAATTTTGAAATTAATTAATGAGAACACTGAATTAATAGTGTGGATGTGTGGATACAGTGTGAAAAATAATGCCTAGTAGTATGGTGGTACAACAGACAACAGTTATGATAGGATTTATTGAATATGTAGTTGCATAGCTTTTATGATGCTAATGCACTTTAGTGAAGAGTAGCTTAAAATGTTTTAGGGGTTATTTGTTTAACTATGGACTATATTATTCAGCATAAAAAAGATGAATATAAAAGCTATGAAAGAAATATAGTTAGCAATACAGTATTAGGAATATGTTTATTATATTGGTAGAAAAACAGTTTCTGGAAACTTCTTCAATTTTTTTGTTTTGAGATGAGATATTGACACTTTTGATTGATAACACACTTTTCTTCACTTCTACCTCTTTTTTGTCTTTGCATGCTGGATTTTGTTTCAGAGAATTTGGGTCAAAAGTAATGTCCTGACACTTAATATATTCAATTGTAGTTTTGTCAACATTTGACTATCATGTCAATGAAACTGAAAGAATACTCAACATGAGATCCATTGAAACACTAGAATAGAGCAATAATAGCTTTTGTCAATAATGGAAAAGTGTATGATGAGACAAATTACTACCAAACATTGATGAGTTGACCTTTATAGGAAAAGAGTTGCAAATGATGATGGAGGATAAAAATTGAGCTGATGGCTCATACTGTTCTGAATTGCCAGGCATAGGGTATAAATGACCTCCTTATAAACAATGTAAGTCATAGTTTAGAACATACCAACCATAATAGAATAGATTAATCATGCAAATCATAAAAAGATGGTTGGTGGATTGGTCTGGGAGTGTGAGGGGATACTATTATTATGGCGTTTTTGGTCAAATCTCAAGATATAAAAATCCTTTTATAGATGAAATCATAGAATGGTTACAAATATGTTTATGAAAGTGAATTAGTGAAGAAAAAAGAATTAATGAGAATGATATATGAATAGTAATGTTATGTGCTTTAATGAGGATGTTTCTTTAGGAGGCAACCTTTGTAAAAGATACAACCAAGGTGGTTCCAAAAAGCCAGACAATTTTCATGCCTGTTTTATTTACTCTAATTACAATTGTATGTGCATTATTTTATATTTTGGTAGATTTCATCACATAAAATAAACTTGTCCAAGATATGTTGGCAAGTTTAATATGGCAGATTATGTATAATGAATTATGATATAACAAGTTGCCTATGATAGTATAGCAATGACTGGCTATGCTTAAAATAATGTCAACAAAAATTATAATTTTTAATTGCAGCGGCGTAATATTGAAGAGATTTTAAACAGGCTTTTAATTTCTAAGGGTCTATATAATTAAGACTGCTTGAATTTTATTTATCCTCAAAACGATGTATCTTGTTCAGGTTAGTTTATTATTATTAAAGGTTATGTATTTACTGATACTATCAATAAACTGGTGATAATCTAAACAGCATGCATAGGTAAGGAAAATTTATAAAATATTTATATGAAAAATAAAGATTGATTAATTTATTACATTTCTCATCAGTTTCATCCTGACTTTCATCACTAAATTCGATAGATTTAGATATATTTACAAAATATAAAATAATACATAGGAAAAAGAAAAAAAGAAATTTCATGTCAGCATAGCCAGATAATAAAATGAATTTAATTGTGCGCGTATTATTATTGCTAATAAGATAATACGTAAAAACAAACACTGAGCCAATAAAAAGCTTTGAATTCACCATGTATTGTATGATTGTGATTATCTGACGTTTGTGATTGTATGACGAAATGAAGTACATTAATTTGATAGAGTTACCCTTTAGAGAGATCTTCCGTGCTCTGGTATTTTCTTGCACCTTTCTGTTCTATAGGGTAATTTCCATATCGACATAATCGTATATCGCTTAACCGGGTGATCTTTTCGACCAATTCCCGAGAGGATCTCATATGTGGTTGGAGACATCAAATGGTCATCGGAGACCATTCGATATCAAGAATTTTCACGAATTAGTGCTCAAAAAAGATTTTGAACACTCCCTTAATATTATTAACTTTTAGAGGCTGTCCGATAATGACGTCACCCAATTTTGGGTCCTTTTTTACCCCCTCTGTCACGCTTCGTCACAAATTTCTATACCCCCACAAGCATGACGTCACGCTAAGTTCACCCCCCTCATATTTATATTATTATATATGCTCTTCGATAATGTGCGGTCTTTCGTATTGTAGTAATACTAGAAACCATGGCTGTCTTCTTTTAAAACCCAATCCTTCGTCTTATTTTTAAAGGAAACAATTTGCTTTAAAAATAATTAAATATTTTGTGACGTCAAAATTTCAGAAACCTCCTCCATCACGTTGTTACGGATATTTCAACCCGCCCCTTCAGGTGACGTCATTATCGTACAGACCTTTAATTACATAAACTTATAGGTATACCTATAAGTTATGCACGTTAATATACAATATTATATCACTCAGAAAAGTGAAGTAAATTTATAAATTAATTTAATTTCTTATTAACATGGTAAAAATATGTTGTTACTAAAATAACTTTTAACACGTATATTGATCTCATGATCACACAATTATTTCTGATTCCCATTTATAAAAAATAAACACTTTATTATATTAGGTATACTATTCTGTTAACGGAATGCTTGCATTTGGTTGATGGATGTCTTGCTCGAGCAAGACATCGAAATAATCCGAAGCTGGAATAAAACAAGTTATTGAACAATAACTTGTTTATTCCGCAAACTGCATGCGGTCTCCTATAAATATAGCCAGAGAAAATATCGGCTTGTGTCGAGATATTGATTTGACATTCGTGTCATCGTACTCTAAATAAATCCCACACACATTAATATGAAATTAATGTGTGGGAATTTAATGTCTTCCCTCACATTTTTGTGCGGGAAGATATAGAGAAAATACATTAGTCCGTCACACAAAATTGTGTCGGTGCGGGGATCGATTTAGTTCGGGATTTTGAATGGGCGAACATTGATTTTGATTGGTTAATAATGTGTAGGTCTACACATTATTAACCAATCAAAATCAGCTTGGAAAAATGTGTTGTGAATTGTGTGGGACACTTTTTACTATCCCACACAATTTCCTACACCTTTTTCCCACACTATGTATTATTTACTTTTTTCCGTGGGATTAATTTTGACAAAATGTAGGAAATTGTGTGTAATTGTGAAAAGTGTCGCACACAATTCACAACTCATTTTTCAAAGTTGATTTTGATTGGTTAATAATGTGCGTAGTGTTCAAAATACCAAATAAAACGATCCTCACCGACACAATTTTTTGTGTGGGACAAATGTATTTTCTCTATCTTCCCTCACAAAAATGTGAGTCCCACACATTTAATTCCCTATTAATGTGCGGGATTTATTTACGTAGAGTGTACCCAGGTCGCCCAAAATGAAGCACAAAAGTCCCACGTAAGCATTGATTTGTAAATATAGAGCTTAATCTCATCTAAAGACTTTCTCTGAAGGTATTTCCACTAGATTAAAAAAATAGATTTAAAATATTGCGTAATCGATTTTATATTTATTTCGGTTGATTTTGCAAATAGTTTCTTTGTAAAGATACCTCATGAAAAATATGTTGCATACCGTATTTACTCGAATTTACCCTATCATTTTTTTTATAATATTATAGCGGCTTTTCGATGGCGGTATTATAAGCAATTAAGTATAAGGCACAACGGTTTCAAGTACCTACCTAAATGTTAGTACCTAGAAGATAAATAAAATATAGTGCGGCTTGTATTCGAAGGCGGCTTCAATTCGAGTAAATACGGTACTTCATAGAGTAAGAATCAGATAGAGTTCCGACTCTCAATACTAGATATTTGTATATCGATTTTGTTATATCACGGCTGACAAATTCCTATCTC
>JAYJLU010642144.1:0-11977 GCA_036873645.1 Minona dolichovesicula | reverse complement strand
TGGAGAATGCGCCAATTGATATTACTGCGGATTATAGATGTAGGGTGTTGGACTCGGAAATGGTCTTTGATTGCTGATTATAGTTGGCTAGAATAGTGCTCGGATATTCGTTGTCCTATTGTCCTCGGCGTCTACTCTCACCGATGTATTTCATGTTACATATGCTACAAATACATCGGCGAGAGTGGACGCCCGATTTCTTAATAAAATTCCTGTATCCGATGAAGTGTTCTTTTTCATTTATAAATTAAACATCTACATTTATTTATATATAATTCTTGATTTGTATTCTGATTGAAAGATCCTTGACGGGTTTAATGAATAGAATTATAAAATCTAACTTTACGGGGACGAAATTGAATGTTTAAGGTTGAGCTACAGAATCAAGAGCTTTTCTCGTTGACGAAATTGAGTGTAGAAATTGTTAATCGGAATGGAAAAACCACACTAATGGTGTAAGCACGGCCAATGTGAGAATATAGACAAAAATCAACACCACATAATTGTCAGTAAGAGACTGGAATAGTAGAAATAGCGTAGTTCTTCAGCGTTGTAGCATTTATATTTTTGTTGTTTGGCGATCTACACTAGCTTGCTGTTACATCCATTATAGATATGTCTTTAATGTGTGTTCTAAAGGAAAGGTTTTCATCATAGAGAAATAAATTATAAAGAGTTCCCACTCCGATATCAGATATTTGTATATCGATATTTTCCTACCAAGTATTAAAAACTAATTTCTCCACAATTATAAATTGGTGAATTTCAAATTATCATGACGGACTTTAATCATTCTTTTACCAAATTAAAGTATAAAAAGTGCTAAATTAAATTTAGATGTGCCGCTGCTCTTATATTTTAAGATAGAAATAATTATAATCTCCATACAGCGCTATTCAACATTTCATTCCCGAGAGTACTTAACCGGGATTCGAACTCTCGACCCCTGGATTGGTGGCCAAGAGTTCTAACCATTCGGCCAGCACTCTCTACAAAAGAATGACAATTTGAAAGCTTTCTAATACTGCGTCCTGAATCAGACATAGAGATTATTTAAAGCTTACAGCAGTAGGGTTGAACTAACCACTTCACACTGCTAGAGTGACTATAAAGTCAAGATATATTAGCACACACGCCAGCTTAGCGAAATATAAATTAAATTTAGATGTGCCGTTGCTCTTATATTTTAAGATTATAGAAATAATTATAATCTCTATTTTTTGACTTGTTTATGACTATATTTTCATTGGTTTTCTCGCGTTTAATTTTATTTTCTTATCTCTTGCCACATTTTTGGATTATTTTCAAAGAATATTCTCTAAATATACCTAAATTTTAACGAACTATACTGAAACTAGGGAATAAGTACCAAATTATGCGCATCTTTAGGCGGATACGATCGGGTAGGTCGGGCAATTGTAGCGTTTTAAGGGTGAGTGAATCATCCATAGAAATAGGCGTATAATTTGAATGCGTTATAGGTTTACTTGAAATATAATGAAATAGTAATACATAGTTAAGATAGCTGAGAATCAGTAAACTTTATTAAATATTATTTAATATATGTTGTTGGCTTTTAGGCATCCTCAGGAATAATCACATTGATCTAATATTCCATGTTGGCTCCTGGTTATTCCGTGTTTTCTGGCATACTCCAGTATTTTACATAATGGAACTCATCAATTTAATTTGCCTAAAGGTAGGTTCTCCTATTTATTTGTGATTGTAAAGGTCCTTTTTAATTAATCAAAAAAATCAGTCTGACATTATCTCTTTGAGTTCCCTCAATACTCGGGTATAATAGTGTTTCTTTTGTTGTTGTACAAAATATCTTTCGAGCCATTTATTTTATTCATCAATCTAATTGAAATTTTCTGATTTTCCAGGAAATCACTGACAAAATGAAGCTCCTCGGTCGATTACTCAACCGTGAAGATGAAAAGAGTCAAACTGGTAGTCATAGCATCGGCCATAGCGTGTCCAATCGAATATTCGGTATCATATTTGAAATTATTTTTCCATTACAGGTTTGTAATTAATAAACTTTTTATATTTTTTGTAATTACAAGTTTGTTGTAAATACTACTGAAAAAATGCTTGTAGTAGTATGTACATATGTTTAATTCTCGATTTCATTTATTAAATATGTAGCTACATGAATTTCTCGGTGAAAAGATAAAAATAAATACTTTGAGGAATTAAATATGGTTCTGATTTTAATAATTCGTATTATTTCAATTTCTTCATTAGTCTCGTTGCTTGTGTGAACTCATCCCCCTCACGGCTGTCCAGCTCATTATTCAGATATTTCATTACTCTCTTCTCTATTCCATTTATGGATTTGGTTATCGCTGGTCCAGATCCGGTGAGTTATTATAATATATATGATCCCTACGGCTACTGTTATGAGTGGCTGAAATTTATTGACTAACAATTTATTTCATTTCATTGGTAGGTCTTGATTTCCAAGCACGCTGTAATCGAATTGAAATACTTTGGCCATACTTGCTTGGCTTTGGACTACCTTTAGGCTTATTGCGTGTTGTTTGGCCGGATTATTTGTCATTAGCTGGTCTGTTTATCACCCTATATTACCCCTTCGTGGTGATAGGTGCTCAGAAGGTACATATTTCTTATTCAGTGAATTCATTTCTATATTTCCATATATTTAGATAATATCAAAGATCTTTAAATATGAACTGAGTCTACTATATCTTAATATTTGATTGTTGTGTTGTATAAGATTGCATTACAAATAGCACTAATGTACCTTTACCACGAGGAGGCCTACAATTATAATTTTTTTCTGGATAATTACTACAAAATTCACGTCCATAAAGATATCTTTCAAGTTCATTTAAACCAAAAATTCTCCTATATATTTAGAAGATACGAATCTATGAATCCTCATCATATCAAGAAAACTAACTAGATTCCTTACTTTTTAAATCTCAGAATTCTGAAAATAGAATCTTTTTTTTTTATAATTCCGCTCTCTTTTCTCTAATTGATAGTTTGTAAGTATTATAATTGCGAAGATAGAGATATTTCAAACGTGGCTGGTTTAATAAAACCATTGATATGCATGTCAATTGATTTGACATGCATACATCTACATACATAACATTATATCCATAGAATAAGCATACAATAAAGTTCCCACTCTCGATATAATATATTTGTATATCCATTTATACCCACCAAGTGACAGAAAATCCAAGGATTTCTTGTTATAGTAATGGCATTCTTTTATATTTCTTGTTCATTTTGTGGTCCGATTTCTATTGAGTTTTCTAAATCCTCTTTGAATTTAACTGTTTCTAAATTATGTAATTGATTCATCCTTTATCCCGTCATTTATTCCACGCTAATCACTCTTTAGATAATCTTTTTATTCAAGGCCTTCAAATTTCTAAATCTAGTTCATTTTCTTCTGGTAAAATTCTCTGCTGGAACACAGAACTTTTATTCATCCTGGTGTTAATTACTTTTTTGATTACCCTTCTAATGTTCGCTTTGTGGCTCTTTTTTCAAAAAATAACTCTTTTAAGGTTTTTGATTTTGTTAATTAATTAAGTTCTCTGTTAAATTATCTCCTACTTTTTGTACATATCCAAATTTTAAACAAATTATCTGTAAATCTAAATTTTAATTGATTTCTATGTATGCTTTTATGCCATTCTCTGTGTTAGTTCATTTTTAAGTCCACTAGATGACGTTTTTAATCGAAACCTGGTTTGGACAAATATACTTTCTTTAAGTTACTGGTTATTTTTATTATCAAACAACCCACCAATAAATTGGCGAATTTCAAATTGTCAAAGCGACGAAACTCAATGTCGGATTTTAAAAATTATTTTATTAAATTAAAGTATAAAAGGAGCGCTTTTTAATGATATAATTAAAATTCATTGCGTATCGTCGCTATGACAATTTGAAATTCATCAATTTATAATGGTGGAGATAGGATTTTCTTTTATTTGGTGGGCATAAAGAGAGTGGGAACTCTATCTGTATACTTACTCTATGATAATATAATCTTCGAATCTTATCGCTTTTTTAAAGTTTCTGGTTTAATCATAGAGTCACGACCATAGAGTAATAACAGTTATACAGGTTTTTTCACTCTCAAAATATTGAACTGCATATCAATGGCTTTGTTATACCACGGCTGACAAATTCCTATCTCCGCCATTATAAAACTACCAATTCCAAATTGTCGCCTCTCCTAAACGCCTTATCTGATTTTATTATTTTGCTTATTGAAAGAATATTGACATTAAACGCTTTCTAAAGATATAAGAATAATAAAACCCTTTAAGAAGTTTAACAAAACCATCGTCGATATACAGTTCAATGTTTTGAGAATCAAAATGCTGTGTGACTGTTATTATTACTCTATCGGTGAAGTTCAAGTTGTCATAGCAACGAAACAATAACCGATTTTAATGATTTCATTTTTAGCCCAGACCGACCTCCCAATTCTTCATTTCTGGTGCTAGTTGTTCTGTGGTGCATTGGCTGCTTTATCCGTCTGTCCTTCTCTCCAGCTACATCATTCGAGTGATTCAATGGCTCTGCACCAGTATACTGCGCTATCGTATCCAGCAGCGCTACATCTCCTCGGTTGGTTTATTTCTGTGATAGACTTAATTGTCTTTACAATTGATTATTCAGCACTTGTTACAAACTCAGTGATATCATTTGAGTGAATTTCAATATGATCTTTGTTTTACTTTATATGATCTCTTGTTAACTTTACTTTCAACATTCGATATGTGGTGACATATCCCAAATTTTGTTATTATTTAATTATTATATTTTGAATGCAAGAATAGTATTATGTTCAATCATTTTATTTAACTACCTTATACATAATGTGATACATATTTCATGAATATTTTCATCTGTAAAAGAATAAAAATATAAACTATATTATTCTCATGTCAATACTGATTGATTGGATGCCTTCTGTTTTATCTTTACCATAGACAATAATAATAAATAGATTTATGTACACTATATCTTTCGTGTCATCAACTATAGTATAGTCGATCCCCCTCTTGGGTATTTTGGTGAGAGCTGTACTGTGTTGTGTGTTTCACGGATATGTGTACAGGTCATGCCATGTAATTTCTTTAGCAAATCTGTGAAAGTGGCAAAGCAATAACGAGCGAGACACTATTCGACCACAAAAACAGAGCCTAGGATATCGCATGCTTAAACTTTGTATTTACCCGATATATTTCAGTAATATTTTTAAGAATTTATTTAAGAGTGAATAAAATAAATTCATTATACAGGCCAAAGAATAAAAGGCAGCAAAGGAGTTGCTGATCGAGATTATCCCTTCTTTAAATTTTAAAGTTCAAAGGATATAAAAATTAAAAATAGAATATTTTTAGAGGTGCGCGACAAATAATATATTTAGGGCATTAAAGTTGATACATTAAATAAAACAAAATTCGGCCCTAGACAGCTGGGCTGGTCGGGAGGATTAAAGTAGGAACATTCACAGGACATAATATATAGTTAAATATATCACATTTATATCGAAAAAGACAAATATGGACATGATGCTTAATCTTATAAAATTTAGTAAGTATATTATGGAGACTGAGAATCAATAAAAGATAATGAAGTACTAAAGCTGAACAGACCGCTTTTCCATATATAATTAATTGCATAAGAACCTGAATATCTATCCTTCCTAATTGTTTGTTTAAAATTGTCCCGTGTTCGTATTAGCTTTAAGTGGTTCGGTAAATCGTTCCAAAAGGTTGCCGCATTTTCGCATACCTACCTACTTTATTGTTCAATAGGTAGGATTCGTAGGATCCTAACATTTCGTTCATTGAATACGCTGCCGCAGTCTTCACTCACCTGCCTAATAAATTACAATGCACTTCTTGATCGTATCCAGTCGAGAGCCCACAGGATTATGTGCAGTCGAACCTGTATGTGTCTACCTGATATTGTGGACAGAAGAAAAAAACTTTCTTTTAAACGTTTTAATAGTGTCGTTAATAATGTGAGCCACACACTCTATCCCTTTTACCGAATAAATCTAACTCGGGTCGTTTTATTTTACTACATATTTAATATAATCATAAACTGAATAACTTTTTTATTATTAATTCAGTACATTTCAATACTTTGTAGTTTTAAGTTTTTGTTTTTTGTTTAACATTTGCTTTTCATTTGAAAGAAATTAAACATCCTACTTACTTACTTACTTATTTCTTTTCATTTCCCGATGAGCTATAATTTGTTTCATTTGGAAAATAAATTACCCGATGGCTTATTAATAAAGTTCTCAATCGACATAGATCATTTATTTTTAGTATGTTATTTTCTATGTGTCGTCGTATGTATGTGTTCAACGCCAGTGACGTACAGGAGTTCGCAATCGGACCACTGTCCTTCATTGTTCTCGCTTCTGACCTTAAACCAATTAACAACGGGCAATCACATCTACAAGTACGCAGACGATACCTATATAATATAATTATACCTCAGAATCTCTTACACACGACGAACGATGAACTCCTAAATATAAGACACAGGGCTGCTACAAACAACTTAAAGCTAAATGAAGCAAAGTCCAAAGAGGTAATATTTACACGTCATCGAAAAATATAAGGATTAGCAGATCACCTTCCATGTATCGAGCGTTTTGAAGAAATCAACATCCTTAGGGGTAACTTTTAGAAGCAAATTACGTGTAGTAGAATACATTACAACAATTCAGAACTGCTCAAAATATGCATAATTAAAAATCCTCAGGCACAGTGGTATGACCCAGGATAACATATGTGTCGTCGGATATTTACTCTACCGTGGTCATTGCAAAGCTCTTTTACGCTAGCCAAGCATGGTACGGGTTTTCAAGCCAAAATGACAAACATCGTTTAGACCAATTTATCAAGCGAAATATTACTGCCACCCGTCAATTAATATTCAGAAAAATATAAAATCACTCGACAAAAGCTCTTTAAACAAATTTTAGAAAATGGCAAACATGTTCTTCATCAACTCCTCCCGCCAACAAATCGACCCAATTATGACTTCCGCCCTAGTGCTGCCAGTTCTCACGGAGAATAACAAACGCAGTTTCATAAATAGACTTTTACATAATATTCATTAACCATTGTCCTTTTTAGTCTTTAATTATTCTCTACTGTAGTTTTTTTTATTTTTTGCAAATTGTAATTGAATTGCGTGTGTCAATTTTTAATTAAGCCTCTTTCTATTCTATTCTATTCTATGTGTATTTTGTTTGTGCCGCGGTTATTTTTTACATTTAAAAGTTTTTTTAATTTTTAATATTCTATTTTGAGTTTTTTGAAGTATTTTTGTCCATTTATTATTTCATTTCATTCCCATTTACCATAGATAATATTCGACAATGTTGATGAGTTAAAAATTAAAATAGTTTTATTTGGAGACAATAAAGTTCTTATAGTTGATAATACAAATATAGTTTTGAATTTAGTTTCTTAATTAACATTGTTATATACGTATGCTTTTCTCATTACAAATTATTTTGGATAATCGTAAGTAGTAAGTACTAGTAGTAGTTGGGTAAGTGGTTTCTTTGTAGTCGCTTAATATACTGTCATTTAGTTTGAATCAAATGGGATGAATGTCATAATTACGCTTCTTGCTGAAATCAGCAATTTATATTTAAGAAAATCACTTGAGCTATATGTTTTGACTTATTTTGTCTTTGATTCATTTAACTTCAGATTATTAGCAGTGGCCCGCTCATTCGGTAACAATGTCGGACTGTGGGATGATCAAAATTATATCATCCGCATACTTGACGTATATAAGTTGTTCTGATTAACTATATCTTGAGGTGTGATGCAACGGCGACGGGACCGCGAAGGGCCCCTGCCTTTGGGGCAGATCCCTGTATCACTCATTAATCGTTTGAACCGTTGAGGATCTATAACTGATGGTGGTGAATTGTTGATAATAATTATATATATTTAATCACAAATATCTGTGGTACAATCAAAGTTGAAGTACAATATGGCAATTAAACATGATTGAAAAAATGAGTTTTAAGTCTAGATTTAATAATAGAAAACTTATTAATTATTTTAAGATCAGAGATGGAAGACAGTTCCAAACTGATGGTGCTGAGATAGAAAAGGCCCTAACGTGCAGATTTGACACCTTCGCTATGGGTTGATGAAGTCGAACCGTAGATTTTGATCGTAAATTAATAGAGGTAGATGAAGATGCTGCGGGATAATCAGTTTTTTATAAGTTGGTACATTCCCAAAAATTGTCCAGTGCACCATACAGCAGATTTTAAATTTAATACGCCTTCGAATAGGTAGCCAATGTAGGTCATTCAGAACCGATGTTATGTGTGATGATCTTGGCAAGCGTTTAACAAACCGGGCACACGAATTTTGAACTTGTTGAAGTCGGTTTAATAACAAGGATGAACACCCGACGAGCAACACGTTGCAGTTATCCAAAACCGAAAACACAAAAGAACTTACTATGAGTTTAGCAGTTTCTTCATTGATGAAATGGCGAATACGATATATATGTAGATTCCTGATGAAAAAGAGCGAGTTCTTGCTGATATTACTGATATGAATATGAAACTTAAGCAAATTATCAAAAGTCACACCTAAGCTTTTAACTTTAGAAGAGTGAGGAATAGTATGTCCACAGACATTGATACGTGGAAAATCAAGAGAATCCAATCTTTGGGCGCAGTACCACATATAAAAACTTCCGTTTTGTCAGGGTTCAATTTCAATCGATTTCAATTGAACCATACATACACATTGTATAAGGATAAACATCAATGGATAGATGTGAATATATGTGATCATATAGTGAAGAAGTCGAATAGCCAGTTGAAGATTTCTGTTGGGATATTGAATCCTAGTTTCCTGCTGAGGGCAATCTAGAATCTAAGAATCTTAGACTATAATCCTGGAATCTCAGAATCGCGGTGGTGCTAGCAGTGGGTCTAAAGGAAAGTGACATTCATAATTCCATTTGCAAGCAATCAAACGATTTAGGTAGTGATGAGCTTTTCTGTTGTACATGCTGATAATGTGATAATGGACAGATACCTACCTATTGGCCTGAAGTCAGATGCCGTTAATGGGTTTGATATAACTAAATCCTAATTCCATTAACTTTGAGTCACTCGATCATGCAAATATGTTAGCAGATATTGATTTCTTTTTCAAAAATATGATTTGTCTATGTATGTATATCTCGACAAATCATATTGTTTTGTAATTTGATATAAAGTCATACAAAGTAAATTATATTGTAGTCTAGCACAATTTATATGATAATATGATAATTGAAAATTGAAAACTGCACGAAAAGAAAACTCCTTCTTTGTTATGCATCGTGTGCACATTGTACTTTTATTCGCTTGTCTTGGTCTGTATCATTCAACAGTTGGTAAGCATCTATATATCAATAATCTACAGTTCTAACTCTTCTACATATTTATTCATTACGATTCTATAATGATCTGGGAGGCATTATTCCCCCAATTTAATAATAATGCAATCATTTTAATTATTTAATACCTTGAGTTGAAAATAGCAGGATCATGTCAGAAAGGAATGCGTACTTCCATCGAAGATGAACAGACAAAAATTCAAATCGTCAATTCTTTTTCTCTTGCTAAGAGCCAAGAGTAGTGAAACACGACTCGTAGAATTAGTGTCTTGGGATAAAGGTCTCCCACAGCAGCAGTCAGGGCTTAGGCCGCCCAGAGAACGTTTATTGTAAACACTGTAAAGCGCTTGAAACCTAGAAACCTAGGTAGGAAAGAAGTTAAGAGTTAGGACTCTATCAAAGTAACGACGATCCATTGATAATGATGTCAAAATGTTTCGCCGACTTGACAAATTCGAAGGCAGGACAAAATAGTCGCCAGTTTGCCTATATCTCCACTCAATATGGACAAAGCGAAACTTGTCGGAACACAACACCAAGGATTCGGAAGTGAATTTCTCAATCAAAGAATACATTCCCATGACGAAACGGCTCGTATAAATGATTTCATAACACGAATATATTTCATAGTTGAACTTGACTCAACAAATCTACCGCTTACACCCGTCTACAGAAAGAGCACTTGAACCGGCCTCTACACTAACTTTTACAGTTTTATTCCGATGATCCACAAAATAGGGTTAGTCAAGATTTTACATCACCGAGCACGAATGATTTGCAGTCCTACAAAACTGGACCAAGAAATGGCCATACTAAAGTCATCCCTCCTGAAGAATGGTTACACAGAGGAATTCATAAAAAAACACATCAAACCTCCTGAAGCTTGTGAATCTACCTTTGGCCCAAGAAAGAAACAGATCCGCCTTCGTCTTCCCAACATAGGTTAATCTAACCTTACTTGGATCCAACAACGGATGTGTCAATTGGTTGGTCCAAATTTCTTCGCGGCACAAGTCAAGTGCGTACCGTCAACCAAGACCCATCATTACGCCGACTCTTAAAGATATCATCGATCCTGTCAACCGATCCAATGTGATTTATGAATTCAAGTGTAGCTGCAGCGCCAGCTACATCGGTAAGACAACTAGAAAACTGATGATACGTATTAAAGAGCACTTGCCCCTTTGGTTCACAAGGAGTACAAAGAATGATCGAGTTCCAACCAGTTCCATCGCTCGAGATCTGCAGGCTTGCAACTTAATGGACAAATCCGAGGCACGCAAAAAATTCAAAGTGATTGCTCAAAGCTCAAATACGTACAAATTGGCTATTCTTGAAAGCCTTTGCATTCTCAGATCTAAACCTATTTTATGTGTCCAATCTGATTTTGACTACTCACTTAAGCTTCCTTTTTAATATATTGCTAATTCTAAATTTAAAATTTAATTCTCTAATTTTAATCTTAATTTCATTTTGTTCCCATCTTTTAGCATGTTTTATATTGATTAGTTATCTTATTGTCTATTTTACCTGCCTGAATAATATGAAATCCAATTTTGTATTTCTGTTCATTTATAAAATTCTGCCGCACTTTATAGTTTATTGCTCTTCCGTATCAAAATTAGTATCTTATCGTGCTACATTTCATCTAGCATCAATGTGAGCAGACAGCTACACTTCAAAACACTCTGAGGGCTTAGGCTTACAATAAACGTTCTCTGGCCAGAGAACGTTTATTGTAAACTGGCATTGTGACCATCCTAACTACTCATTCATTTTATGCGGAGACTTCAACACGTTCAACCCGACCAACCTGATAATAAACAATCTCAACGTCGCTCCATGTATTGATACTCCTACTCGCAACAATAAAATTCTAGATCAAATATACGTCTCTGAATCAATCAGTCCAACACTTACTTATATCAAAAGCCTGAAATCTGACCATCACCAATTGCAACCTATGACAATAAAAGTATCATCTTCAAACAGCATCTTCTATCATCTTCTATGAGCAGATCAGTAATTAGTTCTAAAATTCCTTATGACCTTCCCGACAGTAACCTATGTAACTCAATTCTTCAGCACTCTGAAGATGATATGCCAACTAGACAAACATGTATCATAGTATTGATAACATTCACCAAATGTTCAAGAAATTTATCATATTGTGACCACTCAATAGATACTATTTCAAAACACACAATCTTTATTTAAGATCAAGACAAACCTTGGCTCATCCCGATCACCAAACAGCTGATCCATGGTACATGTAACTCAGAACGACCAAAATAAAGTTAGAAATCAACAAAAGCAAACTTATATGGGAAAAAAGCAGACAAATATGATACATTCTCCTTAGAATATATACAATCAAATATCTGGTCGTACAAAAATTAACAGATTAAAAATCTATTTGACAAAAGCAAAATATTCATTCATTTTAATGCAAAAATAAATATTTCGGCAGCTTTCGTTATACACTACTTAACTCAACAAGTAGTATACAGAAAAGGATCTCAAT
>JAYJLU010639922.1:0-10547 GCA_036873645.1 Minona dolichovesicula | reverse complement strand
ATGAAATTCGTTTTGGGTAATATTGAGCAATATTGATATATGAACCGTACTCAGAAAGAAGGAAAGTATTTTTAGTCGAGTTTTTGTCATAGTATCATCAAGAAGTTAGAATAAAAGAATTCAAGAACAAAATGACACTATATCTCTTAAGAATAACAGTATTTAGGAACACTTTCGGTTTCTCTTTATTCTTCAACGAACTGGTTTCAATAGTACTTGCAATAGTATGTATGTATGTATGTATGTATGTATGTATGAACACATATGTATATCAGATATTCATCATTCATATTGGTTATGTGCTTCCTTAGTCTTGTAGAAGAACATGTCAGCAATATCTCGTCTGGTAAAAGTGACATAATCACGTGACGTGTGTGTTCTGTATCATCACCTTCATTGATTAACTGATTAACAGCCAGAGCAGCTGGTGGTGTCACCACAGTGGGCGCAGCTTGAGACGAGCTGGCAGCTTTAACAATACATAGTGGGGCAATGTTAACAATAATAATGATCATATTAACTACAAAATACACACACACACACACACTGACAATAAAATAAGACATTACAACAACAACTAAAACTCGATTTTATAAGAATAAAACTTAATATTAATATACGTATTCAAGATTGGAATACGAGGAATGAGAGTGCGAGCAGAAAGAAGACAGAATATATATGAATACAGGTGGTGGTATAAAAGAAGAGGGTACACTATTAAGTTATTTGGGGTTAAGACAGTTAAGACAGTAAGATGCAGGAGCAGAACGAGAGGTGACCAAGAGAATACAAGCAGATTGGAATACCTGGAAGAGCATCTCGGGAGTGCTGTGTGACAAGAAAGTGCCCTCTAGAGCCAAGGGGAAGAAGCTATATATAAGGTAATGGTCCGACCAGCCAAGCTTTATGGTCTGGAAGCGACGGCGCTTAGAAAGGATCAAGAGAGACAATTGGAGAATTCTGAAATGAGAATGCTGAGATTTTACATGGGTCTAACAAGAGTGGATAGAGTAAGAAATGAGGAGGTTAGAAAGTGAGATGGGAATAAAAGAAGAGTATGTGGGAAAGTGAACGCAAAGCATAAACATCGAGAATAGAAGACGAGGAAGGCTTAACAAGAGAATCAAGGACTGCTATAGGGAGGACATTGGGAGCCTGGGTCTGGATGAAGAAGACGCGAACAACAGAGCCCACTGGAAGAGAATGATCCGCACCGGCGACTCCACAGTCTCACAGTGGGAAATGCCAGGAGAAGAAGAAGATTCTTATACGTATTCAACACAACAAAATATGAATAAATATTGTGAGAGAAAAACAAGATGGACATTCACTAAAGTATAAAGTTTTAAATCTTGAAATTAAAACCAAGATTTAACGATTTAATTTCAAGAGACGGTGAAATGTGCAATTTTAAAATCTGTTTCTACCCTTTGACATTTAACGATTTATAAATTATTAAAATAAACACATTTATTTCAGAAAATAATATCAGATAAGGTGTATCTGTATAGCTCAGGCAGATATATTTTGCAATCTGCAATCAGTTCCTGTAGAATCAATCAGTAAGCAGAAATAATTGTAAAGATTAACAAATAATTCAGAAGAATCATCAAATCACAAATAAATAATTAATTCAAAATGAAATGAAATGAATCAACACTTACTGGAAAAGTTTCTTGTAGCCAGCATTGTAGTCAAAATTGCACCCTAAATGAAAATGAAAATGATATTTTGAATTTGAACAACAATTCATTTAAATAAATAGATTGATCGATTGACTGATTGATTGATTGTTTAACGCCTCCTCAATACATTTGGGGAGAGATATATTTGGGAGCGAGATATTGGCTTATTGTTACACTCATTATAGTGACATACAGGAAAATATTTAGCAGCCGGCTTCCACTCTAAATAATATTTAATAATAAGGTGACTGTTGTCTGTGGAATAGATCCTCTGTATTATAACACACTATAGCACCTATAGCAAACAACACACCTTCAAAAGGAAGATATACTACAGATTATATACCCACAGATATCTCTCTATACTTGTAGGCTAGATTGATTGGCAGACTGAGCTTTTCAAATGGGCGATAAATTCCAGCAATTCGGAGATAGCAGCTAATAATACGCTCGTGCAGTCAGCGATCAATAAGTTTACTCTCCACTCCGTGTTAAGCAGTTTTAATTCAATCAGCGCGTACTGAGTAATTTATTCTGATACGTCGTCTGCCAATCAGAACTACACGAATACCAGCAATTCGGAGATAGCAGCTAGCTAATTATACGCTCATGCAGTCAGCGATCAATGAATTTTTAAGGTCCTTTTCCGTGTTAAGCAGTTTTAATTCAATCAGCGCGTACTGAGTAATTTATTCTGATAAGTCGTCTGCCAATCAGAACTCCAGCAATTCGGAGATAGCAGCTAATTATACGCTCATGCAGTCAGCGATCAATAATTTTACTCTCCACCCCGTGTTAAGCAGTTTTAATTCAATCAGCGCGTATTGAATGTACTGAGTAATTTATTCTGATGCGCCAGCCAATCAGAACTACACGAAATATTTGAGCACACAATTCAGCGATATTTATAACTGCTGTAAACACATTAACATCACCTAACTTCACAACTGGATATCTCAATAGATATCACGGATATTTGAATAATTCCTTTTGCATAATGGAAGATCATACAGCATTTTACAAAACTCACTGTAAACGACTATATAAATGACCTATATTATCCTCCCGCTATCGAATCACCGAGTCATTCCATAATGAGTCGGTACCTTCAGTCATTTTTTTATCATAGTCGAAGGAGGATACTATTATATTTTAGAAACTGGATCAATTTCTGTCTTTCCTTCATAATTTGGAAACAAATAATAGCTAGGGCCACCTAACATGGAGAGAGGTTGATGACTACCTGACCAGCAATGTAGAAATAATGCAGTGAAATAAAAACAATTATCTTATTTAATTAGAACTGAGTGAGTCGAGAGAAAAATGAATAATTACAGGTGTACAGGTTTTATTCAGTCCTCGTATCCAATAAAAGTAATAATTGTTTTCTTTTCCCTTTTAAGTGAATGGATTCATTACACAACATACTGATTTTCAAATTACCACAATATAATTGAATATTAGCTGGAGGTTAATCATTTGGAGAAGGTTTACCTTCAATTTTCTCCTAGCATTGAACTTTTTGAGACATTCAACAGTTTCTTGCCTATGTACTGCAGACGCGACCCTTTCTCGTTGCTAAATTAGATAAAATAATTAAGAAAGAAATTAACCATTAAAATAATGCAAAATATTTATTTATTTACATATATATATATTCGCGACCGGGTTTCATTTTACGAATAATCATAACGATATACATTTCAATACTTTGTGCAAGATAAAGTTGTTTAGCATCTTGTACATTAAACAATACAATATTGTTAATTCCTTTTCAACCATACTACTTTAATCTTGTAAGTAGTGAGTATGGAGTTGTGAATATTTAGGGATATAGCTGAAAGTTTTGCGTCATGTTTGAAACACACTGAAATCTTTTTAATATTATTATTATCACTATAAGAGTGACGTTAAGTATAATGAAATTTTACATTTACATATACACGTCCTTCATAGTGAGAGGTTTAAAAAGGGGAAACCTCTATTGTTTAGTGATGTAATATATTGTCTATTATACAATAGATTCTCTCAATTCTTGATATATGTGAGATGAAAAGTATGGAATATCTAATAATAAATAATAGCACTGTACTCACGCAAATCCATGGATGCTTCAGTGCTTCTGCTGCGGTAATTCTTTTGGCAGGATTGACGGTAAGCAATGAATTGATGAGTAGCTTGGCATCGGGAGTCACGGTGTCCCATTCAGGAGAAGGATACTGATGTGAGAATAGGAAACGTATCATTATTAACATGGAAATTCCTATAATACACACTGATGAATACAATTCTTAATAAATAAGCACACAAAATACTTATAATATAATATATGCCTCTCACATCATAAGCACCAGCTTTAATTTGAGCATACAGACGCGTTTGATCTTCATCCCAAAATGGTGGATAACCAACCAACAAAATATATAGAATGACACCTGAATAAAATCAATGATGCATTGGCTCAGAATTTAACAGTCTTTTCATTTAACATCGATTTGATTAATTAAGGGATAATGATAATGCTCTCACCACATGCCCAAACGTCAACAGGCTTAGAATATGCATCTTTCCTTAATACTTCAGGTGATAAATAGCCCGGGGTACCCGCGAAACCTAAAAGAATATAAAAGCAATAATTACAGAAGACAATAAAATATTTATTAATAAGAAGGAGTCTATAATACCGCCCTCTCAAGACCTATCCAACCAATTTGACTTTGTAACAACTGGCAGTACAACGGCTGCGACAATAGCCTTCTTACAAAAACTTAAACATCTATTCTCGATGAAAGAACGGATGGACACTGTTATTGTCATCGCACTGGACTTTTCAAAAACGTTCGACACAATAAGGCACTCCTCACTACTCGAAATAAGCCTCCCAAAATACGCCGATGATACCTATATGGTGACAATCATTCTCAACGTGATGAAGAACTCGACAACGTTAAAGCTTTGGCTTAACGTAATAATCTGTCTCTCAATGTCAACAAGTCTGTTGAAATCATATTCCCAAGAAAGAAATCTAACGTCAATTTATCTCAATTGTAACTAATCTCCGCCGTGACACTGAGCTAAAAATTCTTGGAGTTACTATAAACAATAAACTCCATTTCTCCACATATATTAACAACATTCTCACATCCTACAAAAAACCGTGTATTATCTCACAAACCATTCCCACGCCTTAATACTTCCAACATACAACATGTTTTTCAATCACTAGCTATCCCTAAAATCCTATATGCATCCCAAGCCTGGTGGGGTTTCACTACGAAATATAGGATAGCTAGAGATTGGTTGAATGCTTTCGTCCAACTCACGAAGAAATGGCATTACTGTTACCAGGAAAATACTTCGATTCGCTCACTTTCCTCTGGAATAACGACCAAAATCTTTTCCGCGCAATCAGCAACAATGACGAGCACAAGCTACGGTCACTGATGCCAAAGAAAAAGACGACAAAGCACAAATGACGCCAGCCAACGTACCAGTTGCCCACGGAACTTTATAACCAGACTGATCTATGGCAAATTCATCTGTAAATATTCTATTATAAACTTATCTATACCAACTGCGTTTTGTCAGTATAGTTTCTAACATGATCAACGTGATTCAAATTTACTTACCATACCAAGCTGGTTCATTTGATTGTAGTTCCACAGCTAAACCAAAATCTGCCAATTTAACTGCCGCACCTTTAGCTTTACTAGCTAATAGAAGATTCTCCGGCTGTAATGATTAAAAGTATGCATATACACTCATTGAAAATAAACAATAAAAATTGAGACTATAGAATCACATTACAACCACGACTCATTGCTTCATCAATACCAGATTATCAAAATAACATCAGCAGGGGGTTTTATGCATTCTGAATCAATCACTATAATACTAATTTGTATGATACGGATGTTTGTTTACTGTATAGTAGAATTCACCTTTATCTCTTTAATAAAAATAAGAATTATATAAAAATTTCAAAACAGTAATTTTAGTAAAAAAAAATTTAATTAGAAAGTAAACTATTTTAAACTAAATGATAGAAATGTTGCAAGTTTGTGAAAAAGTAAATAATTCTCCTTTCATCACGGATTAATTATAGTGTATCCTCTTATTGAAAATTAAAACCACACCCAAGACACGCTTGATATTGCAAATTTTATAATATTACAGAGTAAGATTTTTAAAAGAGGAATAAAAACCCGTTTAAGATATAAATTATTGTTTGAAATGAATATAGTATGTAACCATAAAAACAAAATAAGTTCCCCAACGAAATATCTCTAAGATATAAAATCTTTTTTATGTGATCATTTTGTATTTTCTCATCCCGTATATCGATAAATATGTATTATGCAGAACTCTAAAGACTTCTAGATCTTGTTATCCAACAAAGCGGTACATTCCAAGAAAACGACCCAATAATACCTAAATGCAATCTCAAGATAAATAATGAATTGGTTCTCAAAGTCGACAGTTTTGACGAAATTTAAGACCGAAATTTACATCAGATGGTCGATGATGGAAAGACATATTAAATCCAGGATATAGCCCAGGCAAAATAAGCTTTCATTAAAATGGACAATATCATCTGCTCTAAATCAATATCACTCAAAATAAAACTCAGAATATCACAGAGGTTGGTCAACGTATGATCAACTGTGAAATAGACAAATGAGTTTTGTGGGGCACATCTACAAGAAACGCGAACTGATCAACAGGGCTCTCCGGCAGACTTCAAGGGAAAAGGATACCTGCTAGAAGACAGATAATGGACAACAGAAAGAAGCGTTGAACAACTATTCAGAGAGATAAAGAACAGGCTGTTCTGGAAAGTCGTAATCGCTGACGCCTGTTGCAGGCATGGAACTATCTTTAATTAATTCATATGTATTTGTTTGTTTTACCATGGAAGACGAAACATTTCATGCCTTTATGAGGATAATTTAAAACGGTTTTATTAAATAATAAATAAATAATTAAAATAAATTTATATTTCCTCAGAATGATTAGTCAACTACATAGCATATTTTAGTTCAGGTATAAGGGATGATATAGTTATTAAATTAAATAAAGTATTTAATAGTAAGTAAGTAAGGTGCTTTCCAAAAACCGATTATACATATGATCAGTCTTGCTTAACTGATACTATCTGTTGTTAGATTTGACAAACAGTGGTAACATTAATTGAAAAAATAACCGCTGTTTGGAGCGAACAACACCTTCGGAAGTATGTACCATAAGTGAAGAAATCTGTAGAAGTATATATTTTCTATTTAGAAAAGTATATTACATACAAATAAAGTATTTTCATACTACAGATTCTATAATCTTCTTAAATCTGTCAAATAAATATAGAAATACATTTAATATATATATATGTTGATCACAACATTTCAGAACTTTTCAAATGAAAATACAATAAGTATAGGAAGAGAATTACAATTATTGAACTAACCTTTAAATCTCGATGCACAACATTGTTAATGTGCGTATAATTGACACTTTCCAAAATTTGCTGCATACAATTGCTGAAAATGAACAGGATAGGCACACATCTGTATTATTTACTAATTGTTGTTGAAATAGATGAAGGTAGGGGAGGGGAGGGTGCATTTCCCTTTGAATTTAGAGGTATTATTCGATCGAGATTGATATTATAATTTAAATCACTATTATACCTATTCTTAAAGGATTATAATATAACGAATTTAAAATTCTAAACATCTACACTGAAATCAATCATCCTCTTAAAATAGTATCACACAATTTGAATTAGTATATCATAGGCGGTTAAGACAGTCACTACTACACTTAGGGGATTATTATTTAGATTGATGAAGTGATTCAGCGCGAGTTACAACAAATTTCGTATCGCACTACCCAGACATTCCCTACAACACTACCAGCACACAGAGACACATGAAAAATCATATAAACCTGATTAGACATGTATGTGGTATTATGATACTTAGATAAACAGGATGACAAATATTTAGCAGACCTGCCTGTATATTATATGTCTGTAAATGTGTGATTCAATATTGCATTTAAAACTATTTTAGCGTATAACGAACGAAACATTTATAACAAATTCAAGCAAAGTGGCCAAAATTTAGAGCTATAACGATTTATTGGATACATAAATACTGGTTTAATTGCAAAAACAATTTGAAATAAGCACAAAGATTATTTTAGATGGAATTGGAATTAGCAAGGGAATTTAGACAGTAAATTATTTTCAATGATTCAGCAAAAATGAAAGTGGTATCTTCATAAACTGCTAACAATCAACCTTGAATACTCTATAATATATGACAAGGACAAGCAATCTGTAGTGATATTATACCACAGATTGCTTTAAACAAAATACGAGTTAATAAATAATCGGTATCCAAAAATTATAAAACTACAAACTTGACTAATGGAATCACTGAGCAAAACCTGAGTTACAACCGATTTATATTTCCCATTTAAAATGGAATTAGGAAAGCTAGGAAATATATGTAGATAATTATAAAATCTATCAAACAATAGGATTGAAGATGCTGATTGAACTTAATGACGATAAGAATAATAATAAACCTTGCATCCGCTTCAGAATAATATTCTCTAGCAACAATATCTTCAAATAGTTCTCCACCTGTGACCCTATAATAAGAAGTAAAACAAAATATTCTAAATGGAATAACAATTTAATTACCTGCATAATATGCAACAATAAAACTAACAGACATATTATACTAAGACAACTGCAAAATTTATAGATATTTAATTCACAAAAACAATAACACTTACAGATCAAAAACAAGATAATGAAAGCTGTCATCTTGGATTGCATCATGGAGTCGGACTAAAGAATGGAAAGTTCAATTTGTTAGTAAAATAAAACACACATACTGCAAATAGAGTGACATAGTTATTATTATACATGTAACAGTGAAAAATAGATATGCATTGTCAAATGAAATAAACAAACCAATATTTGAATGCTTTAAAAGACGGCATATCCGTGCTTCTCTTTCTAATTTTTGTGTATCTAAAATATAAATATTCTTCTAATAAGATATCTGAAAGGGTGGTAAAAGTAATTGAACATAATAATATGGATTACAAATTATATAAAACAGTAAAAAGTATAGAGAAACAAAGTTTAGGAATATTGGGCAAGAGTGATGATTTACAAAAATTGTATTTACATAAGAAAAGGCAAGCACAGTATGTTATTTCTAATAATTTTGCTATTATAATAATTATATAAGACTTAAAAATATTCTTAAATATATATCATTAAAGCAGTTGTTCTCTTTTCTCCTTATTTTATACTATGCTGTTTGAGCTCTAACAATCTTTATTTCAACTCTTCCAAATTCTGATCAATGTTCAGCAAATACCATAAAAAGAATGAACTTTAAACTACTTAATGATTTAAATTAAGTAATAAATAGACATAAAATGTTTTTAATAATTACTCTTACCTCTTGCAGATAATCTTTTGGTGTTTATAATTTTTGCTGCAAATTCTAAGCCTGTAGCTTTCTGGACACATCTTTTTACAATGGAAAATGCTCCTCTAAAAAATAAGTTTGTACTTATTATACTTGCTGTTATATTAAGAAATGATATATATACGTATATACAGTTGAATCCGCTTATATTGAACTTCAGGGGATCCTAATAAAATGTTTGATATATGTATGTGAACTTCAAAATAACCAAAGTTTGATATATTAATGTAGTGACAATCTCCTTGATTTAAATGCTTGAAATAACCCAAAACATCTACTAGAAACAGTTGCTAGAAATATGAGACATGGAAATTCTCGAGATATGGCATCTTCAGCCAAAGGTGTGATAATTTCAAAGGAATAGTGAGGGTTACTATTCAATTCAAGTCCCCTTACATTACTACATTTTGCTGCTGTGCTGCACATGGCTTTAAATGGTACATAATCTCAAACCCTATAGAAATAGAGAACCAACTTGGATTCCAACATATTCCCGATTAATATGTAATGGTGGTTTCAAGGTGGTTCCTTATTTCCATAAAAATGGAGGGTCATATATGGTGTTATGAAAATTATAAAAAACAATTTTATTTATTACACCTAGAAAGCATAGAGAATGCTTACTTACTCTATACATGCTCTATGTAACCAAGGTGATTTATGTTCTTAGTCAGTTCAATAATGCACATAGTCAAGTCAATATGCATGAATTTGGGTGCATAGTAACTAATCAGAGTGCACTATTGAACTGACTAACAACCGCAGTTCTTTTCCGCATGCACTATTGACTTGACTATGTGCACTAATGAAATGGAAATCCTATAGAATAGATGAGATTGGGCTGGGACCCAGAATTTACTTTGATAAAAGCAGTATTTCGATATAGGCTGACTTAACTGTATGTGTTTGCTATGAAAATAATATTTGTAAATTCCTCTTAACTAATTCAGGATCTTTAAAAAATGTCTTAACACGTGCTGTACCGGCATGCGGTCTCGAAGACCGCATTTTCTTTTTTGATTACGCAAAAAATAATGCTGGAATTAATTTTATTTTTTGGGAGAATTAACCCACAAGTGTTTAAAATATATATTTAAAAGTTTACATTTATTCCCAAAAATATACACATGGTTTATAAAATACAAAAGACTAATGTGAGAGTCGTCATTATGATTTGTTATAATAGACATGTGTAAATAGCTATGTATATAAAAGTTTGTATACAAATAAAAAAAACTATATCACTCATTGTCTACACAGTTTGTACATAAACAAGTTATCTGGCTGTGTTCACCACACACAGTCTGGTTGCACGAAGAGCACGTTTGTCTGCTCTTTCGGTTTATATGTT
>JAYJLU010638811.1:0-11987 GCA_036873645.1 Minona dolichovesicula | reverse complement strand
AGTCCTCCAACTAATATTTTCTATCACAATCCTCCAACTAATATTTTCTATAACAACCCTCCAACTAATATTTTCTAAAACAGTCCTTCCGTCCTTCAGAGGGTGGCTGGGTTCTTTGATGATTTTTTGATCAGACTTTTATTTTCTATTTTCATTATTATGATCAGGTAAAAGTTTGATTTTCCACTACAGAAACCAAATTTGATGCTCCTCATGATGTAAGACCTGATGTAAGATCTGAGCTTTTATCCGTGAGTCCTCACCACGTTACTTATGACTAGTGTGTGTGTGTGTTGTAGATTTTAAAAATACTTTTATTTTTCAGTCTCTTGTGACTAGAATTTTATGGCATAAAGATCTTTATTGTATTTTCTATTTGCTGAGTGATATTATTATCTACACCTGTTATCTTTTAAAGGTTGTCGGTAAAAACAAATTAATCTTTTACATTTAAGATATCAGCAAAACACACAAATACGTACTTAATGAAAAACAACAAGACAATAAATACATGATTAGTAATTCCAATACAGCTTACAGTGATTGATTTGAAAACATAACAGCCTGCAAGCCGCAATTGTGGTGAGTTTGGGATACTGTTGTTCAACAGCATGTAGCAATGCTCATGCTCCGGAGGACACACTTCTGAGTTATTCTGACATTTTGTCGGACCGTTGAGAGGATAGAGACAATTACATCGTAATGATTTGCCATAGCTCACAAGGCTGACCAGAATTAATATACAATCAATCACAAGGATTAGATTATAGCAGCATCTTGACATTATTAAACAATCACAACTAAAATAAATCAAAATAATCTATCTATATTATTAGAAAATATATTTGCAAACATACAATTATATCAAATAATCATTCATTAAGTAATTAATATAATATTCAGCACATTATAAAGCTTAAGAATATTACATTGTCCAATGCCTAGACAAAAGAAACCATACAGCCAATTTTTATTTAAAAAGAATAATCCATATCACACTAAATTTAGTTTGATACATAGTACATGATTATGACATTGTTTACACAATTTGGAACATAAAAATATATGTCGCTTCAAACTACTTAGGGACCAGACCTCCAAGTTCCATTGATGGTGTTTCTTCATCCTGAAAACTGTCAATAAAAATTCATTTTGGGGGTTCCTTATAGTGTAAAGAATGTCATAATTATGAACATATGTATAAAAACTCATTTACTGATATACATAATATTCTTTTTATATTAGCACAAACACAAATGAAAGTTAGATAAAATAAATTGTATGGTTACTTTTGTCCAGGGTTGTATGTAATTTTACCATAACACGCAAACCAATGTAATCTAAGCAAATCTATTCTATAATATATATTATTTTCAAGAATCATAATAAAACATGTGGTATGAATTAGGAAACCAGGTCATTTGTGAAAGTGCTAGATATGATGTTTAATAGTAAATATAGTTTGATACTATTCTACATGCATTGAATTTGGCCGAATAGATGTATTTCATATTTCATGGGAAAATGTTCTCTGTAGGGCACTTTCATGTGTGTCTGATGTAACATCTGAAGACTTTAGATACTCAGCTAATCCTCTTATAATTGCATGATAATTACTTTATACATATATACTATTGAGATATCAATTAGTACTAAATGTCACAACATAGTCATTATTTAAAACAAATCCATATAAGGTAAAAATTATTGTATATTAGAGCTTTAGTAGCATGTTGGATGTAATTCACAGAAATACACTTTTTTGAACAATACAATTACTTTGCCAAAAGTCTGTGCATTGACAATGGATGATTTATACCTATTATTTAAAACAAAATATATTGTTCTTTCTAAATATGTTCATCTCATAAATTTTGATCAACCTTTGCCTGTAAAATATTGATTAGTAAAATTGATTAGTGTCAGACGTAACTTGTTCAAGTTTTGTATTTCTTCCATAATAAAAAGTATAATATACTTTTAGAAAATTGACAAATGAAAAAATGTAGTTCAGTATTATCACCTTATACATCACATATAATCTTTGTATATATATATATATATAATCTTTAAAAATGCATAAAAGTTTGTTTTTATTTTAATGATTTGTATGTTAGAGCCCATAGTTACCAACCAGACCAGTTGTCAACTCATTCAGACTAATTGACAACTTACAGTGCAACCCAAAAGTTTTGAAATTTCTTATTTTTTATATTTAAGTTAGGACAAATGCAGTGGTATTTAATTATTATAACAATTTATACATATAGGTATATACTGTTCACTAATATTAAGGATACAATAAAGAAAACTCTAGGTATATATAATAAGAAATTACTAAACTTTTGGGCAGCACATATAATTTAGGAATGCTGTTTATATTCATCGAATGTCATATATATTATTTGAAAATATAGAAAATTTACTTTCTGCTGAGAATCTATCCACTTATATATATTCATTATTTAGTAATTTATTACCAATGGAAGTCTTAAAGGACTGTTTTTATATCAGTTTGTGGTCAATTGTCCCTATGAAAAAATGAAAATCAGTAAGAAAAGTTAACAAATTAGTTTATGGTGTGTAGTATTTATATATAAATCAATATTGGCGAATTAAATAATGGTCAGGTTGTGTTGGTATTGGGCTCCAATATCAAAAATGAGCACTGCAGGTCAAAAGTGGAGTCTAATCTTTCAATCTGTCATTTAAGCTTTTACAATTTGATATTTTAAAATCATTTTATATAACATACTAATATTTTCTTTATTCATTATATTTTTTATTGGTTTATGTATGAAAAGAACTATTTGAAATGAATTCCATTTGAAATATATAGAAATAAGGAATATAAGGTTTTGAAAAATGAAATAGTTAAATTGATTGGTTTATGACATGTTTATTAAAAGTTTTTAATTAATAATTCAATAATGACCTGTTCATAGATTACAGGTCATAATGTCACCAGCATAAAATAATATTTTTATATATTATATCTTGCTTAATCCACGTGGATTCCACATGTGGAATCTTGTGTGGAAACGCAAGATATAAAAATATTATTTTATGCTGGTGACTTATGCTGAAAATTATAGATTAAATCTATATATATACTGGCTGATATACTAATTATATCCTAAGTAAAACCTAAATTAATTACCTAATAAAACTATAAAACTAAGGTATACTGGTAGTTTAAAACTAATAAAATAAATTTATTTTGGTCAAATGATTTTATAATTTAATGCAAGCAAATAACAAAATACCACATTATATGTATACTAATAGTATATACTTAGATAGATATATTAATACATAGGTGGTACCATATTATATAAAATTATAATTGTTGGTGACGTTTTGACCAGGTGACGTTATGACCTGCACTTGTTCATACCTATGATACTTCATAATTTAAATGAAATAAAGACATAGGATACAATGTATAAAAGAATGTATGGTAATTATGATGAGAGGAAATGATTATATAATATGAATTGAAAAGGAAGGGAGTGCATACATGCAAGTCCCAATACATGCAAAAAGATTTAAAATGCTTAATGTAGTATAGAAAAATAATAAATGATTGGCATTAATTTCATGTATTTAAAATCCATAAAAACACAACTAGAGAGCTAAATTATGCTATAACAAAAATTTAAAAGTCAGTCAATATGTTGATTATCAAAATAAGTTTACAAAACTTGGTGAAGTTTGGCTAACTGGTACACCGGCTAACTTTTAGAAAATAAATAGCTTGCCCTATAATGCGCTTTAGCCCCTTTAAATATTAATTAAAACAAATACAATACATTTGTTGGCATTTTCCCCAATTAAAGCAGAAAGGAGATTTATTTGAGAAACTGATTCTCTATCAATGTGATCAGCTGACGATAAATTGACTATGGCCACAACATAGAGAAAACATTTCACCCTCCGATTATATTCAATGCATCGCAACCTGAAACCAAATAAAATTTCGTACGATAGAACCATTTTTTAGTTAATTTTTTCATTCAAAGAATTCAGTCCTTTAATCGTAACTAAAAAACTCGAGCTTTCTATCATTCTAAACATATTTATTCTGGGATTCTTCGTCTTAAAACTCACATTTATCCAGGAGTTCATTCCTCTATTTTCTCACCACAATCTATTCGTTTTATTGTTCCTTAATTCTATCTAAACCGAATTACTTTCTTTTCTAAATGCCATTAAAAAGTTTAACAGAAATATTCTTTAGGAGAATTAGTTTCATTCAATAATTTCAAAAAATCATTGTGTAGATTAAAATTGATGTCTAAATAAATATTTCTATGATATCGTTAACTAAAATAGATTTTTACGTAACCATAAACGCAACATTTTATAAATGGCACTCATAAAGTGATGACTATTCATTGTACTACTGTTTTAGTGCTTCTGCTCATCATTTACTATATTTCATGCTTCAAACCATTTGCATTCATCCTGTTACCAGCTTTTTAATTGACTCGCTTAATATATCAGTTTTTATAGTCTATTGTCTAGCTATATGCTTGTGGTAATGATCATATTCTATTCCCTTTTAATTTAACTATTACTTCTATGAATTTTATTTATCACAGAGATTGTACAGAGATTCCCAATACTGTACTTTATTCAAATAAACGCTTAAACGAGCTGGGAAAAGATTGAGCACAATCTGCTATAAAGCTCTTAATGTACGTTCTTTCAATGAGAGAATTATTAAAATCAGAGAAGGCGTTTAGGAGAGGCGATAAATTGAAAAAATAACAATTTTATTCACAAATTTTCGGAGAACACTCCCTTATCAAGTAATAATAATAAAAATAATAATTCATTTAGGAGTAAAAACAAGATAAAAACATTAGAATTATACAATGCAAAACAAATCAAAAAGGATATAATTCTTATTACAATTTAAATAAAATGAGTACCTACCTAGATTCCAAGGGATAAAAAACAGCTTTCGGCTGATCTTGTTTATCCCCTTAAATTACGTTAAATTACATTAAATGATACAAAAGATAGAAAAATAATTGTATATATCGTTATAAAAATATCCATATAAAAAATATTTATATAAATTTGTATACTATATATTTTTATATAAAATAATATATTTGTATTATTGGTAAATAAAAAAATTTGTACACATTACAGAGAGATGAAAATATGTGATTCTACAAGTGGTTCGATTGCTTTATACTTAATTATTTTTAAATATATGTATTTATAAAGTATTTTTCTACTTTCGTTTTAAATGTATTTCTATTTTCGATATTTTTTAAAGATTGAGGAAAGGTCATTCCACAACACCAAATTGCGCTCTTTCAATGATTTTATGAAATAATGATACAACATATTAGTGAACTAGGTGTATTAAAATATGAGGTTATTACAAAATAGGTATAAATTGATTACAGCTGTAACAGTTCGAGTATGTGGAGAAACTGAATTGATTGCGTAACAGTTCGAGTAGATTTGACTGACGAATAAAGAAAAGAGGTAGGTATGTAATGAACTGCGTAACAGTATGTGAAGATTTAAAAAACGATTATGTAAAGGAAAAGGTTTGTAATATAAAGTTTAAAAATATTTAATAAATTAAATGTAATAATTCCTGTCTTTCCATTTTGCTGTTGATTGTAGGCTTGAGTTTAGAGATCCATATGGCTTCCTCGAGACGGAGGTTGATAATTAGGTTAACTATTGCTCAAATCTATTCTCAACAACACTTTCTTTGAATACAAAAGACGTACATATAAAAAACAGATCAACGCCCTCCCTATGGGAAGCAACATTTCCGGTTTACTTGCCATACTCTTCATGGGAACCCTTGAAACTGACACACATCCACGCCAACCACAGTTTCAGCCTCTACAAACGTTACGTCGATAACATATAAACTGAATGCTATGTTTGTTATTATTCCTGAGGAACTTTTAGTTTACTTTTTTCTATATGAAATGATGAAATGCAACTAGCTTTTATTCTTCAAATAAAGTTTGATTATTATTATTATGTATTACGTTTGCAAAACTGAAATAATTATTCTGATGCATTACTTTAAAACATTCTAGTAGTATGTAGGTATATTAGTTTTTTAAAAAAGAATTATAAACTTTGAAATATTTAGTAAGTGTTTTGAATAATGATATTATAGTTGTCATTTATTTGACAAAGCTAATTCTTTGAATGAAGCAAATTTTGTGCTTTAATTAATAATTTGCAAGTTCTAGACATTCTATCACCTCTGGACATTTTTTAAAAACAAAATTGACAAGAAACAATTCGGTGTCTTCAAAGGAGGATCAACAGTGAATGCAATGATAACTAATGCATGAGCTCCTGGAAGCGTATGACAAGGGTATGTCAAGTAGAATATTATTGGTTGACTTTACAAAAGCATTCGACTAAATAGACCACACTATTCTAGTCAAGAAGCTAATCGAGAGGGAATGCCCTGTTTGGTTATGCAAATAGATTTCTAACTTCCTAACCGATAGGTATCAACGAGTGAAATACAACGGCAAGTTTTCTGATTGAAAAAAAACCAAATCCGGAATTCCGCAAGGAACGAAATTCGGACCAATTGGGTTTATAGTTCTCATCAACAGAATAAAGGCTGACCTGAAGTTTGTGGATGATATAGTACGCTCATCGAAAACCTTTACGAAGTAACAAACAGTATCTTGGGAGACCGTGGTCAAGAAATGGCTGACTATGGTCAAGGCAACACAAAATGAAACTCAATCCATAAAACAACCGAAATGCGGATTTGCCTAACCAAGAAAATGCAAAAATGGCTTCCTATCATGATCGATAACGAACCGATAAACCTGGTCAAGTCGACAAACCTCTTAGGATTCCATTTCAATGAGAGGCTTAACTGGGACGATCACGTTCATAAGATGACTAAAAAAGCAGTTAGAAGAATTCACTTCATCCGTGCTATGATTAGAGCCAGATTTTCCAAAGCAAATATCATCGAATTCTACTGCGCAAGCATAAGAAGCCTCTTAGAGTATGGTGCCCCGTCTGGAATTTCGCAATCACGATTGATCAGGGTAAATGTATTGAGAGCATTCAAAGGCGTGTTTTAAAAATGATCTACGACATCCCACCATACGAACACAATTATGACTATAACGAATTACTCCGCAATTGCAAGCTGCAGTCGCTTAAGGAACGTCGACTAGAAATATGCAAAACAACCTTCGCCAAAGTCAACAAGGACCCGAACCATCCGCTTCGAGAGCTAAAGAATCAGAGATCGCAACATAGGGTACTGAGACATAATGCAACCTTTATCCTACCGCAGTGGCGTACCGAAATATTCCTGCATTCTTTCATTCCATCATCTATTTTACAGTTTAAATGATAGTCTATGTGTTACCAGTATTATATTGATGTTTCATCGTCCTGTTTTACTCTTTTTTTTTACTTTTGGACATTTTTTTATGCTGTCTAATTCGTATCTAATTCGTATTAATTCGTATCACATGGCCTGTATTCCCTAATTTTTAATTTTTACTTTTGAACATTTCTTACACTTTTAAATTCGCATTGTCTGCTTTTTTATAATACTATGTCAGTAGCTAGTAGCTAAATTTATTTGCTCTCTATAAAATTTACTCTTAATCATCCTTAATATTTCTTTATTGCGCTTAAATGTTCTCTTAAATATTTTTATCTGAACTGAAATAACATGTTACTGGGGAATTTGTTTCAAATTATCATTTCCGATTCCATTTCATTCCGAATAAACATTCTTACTTACTTACTTACTCTGTGATCTGAACCACAGATATCTCTCCACACTGGTCTACGCACTGTCTTGGTTGAGTGGCTACAATTATGGAATTGATTTGAGCGACATTTTTTATAGGTAAATCCACATACGATTCGAGGAGATGTCTATTTTTAGCTGGAATCATACAGACAGACAGACATGCCAGCTAATCAGATGTCAATGAAATTGAGGTTAACTGCAGGGTGCATAGATATTTGTTTTTCAGTGGGGAGTCCTTGACCACCTATGGTTATTCCCGAATTGAGAGCTTCAATGGAAGCGATATAATTACCAATCTAGCTCATAGAAACAAGATAGCTATATCTATGATCTGAATAATTAGGTATTCATTCATTTCATTAGGAGAGCTTTTTTGTTCCCATTTTTAGAGTGTTGAGCTTATAAAATTGGAATTATCGAATGAATAAACAATTCATGGAGGTCTTGAATATTTTGTTGGGTCTTCTCTTGTTATTTGCATAGGTACTTCGAATTGCTTAATCGAAAAAACTTGATTCCTGAGAATTTAGCTACTAATACATAGGCTACCACATTTGAGCTGAGGTGATAGTTGCTTACATAGCTTTTTAACATTAAACCGTTTTAACTAATAAAATTACATTCAACTGGTTTCCTTTTTTCAGGAAGTAAAAATGATGTTATGTCAGTATGTAATGAGTTGTTTAAGAGATATAAAGTATGTCGTGATTGAGAAACATAGTGAAATACTGTAGGTATTAAAATATTATACTGAGCATCCTACATATATCCCATTAATCCTAACAAAAAAACACAACCCAATCAACCTCCGTCTCAATGAAGCCATATGGATCTCTAATCAGCAGCAAAATGGAAAGAGAAGAACTATTACATTTAATTTATTAAATATATTAAACTTTTACAACTATTTTAAACCTATTCTTTATTCGTTAGTTTTAAATCTACTCGAACTGTTACGAAATAATCAATTTATACCTATTACGTAATAACCTCATATTTTAATAACTAGTTCACTAATGTTGTATCATTATTTCATATCACTGGATAAGGGAATGTTCTCCGAAAATTTGTGAATAAAATTTGATTTTAGCAGCTTGTGCTTTTTAAAATGCTGCTCCAGGAAACCTTCACCTATTTAATTATTAATATTTTTTTTCGTATAGTATTACGTCAAACCAATTGCTGATTGTCATCTAGAAATTTAAAATCTGTCAACCATAGAGATCGGATGTCTTTTCTCTCTCTGAACGAAACAAACAAATAATCCGATCTCTATGCTGTCAAACTATAGCGCGATATATTTCAAATATGTCAATACCTCTTTGTGACCTCTAAACACAATTGTTGAGCATCAAGCATCTATATTGTCTGGAATGATCTAAACCAAAATATACTATATAATGAATGCAAAAACAGCGATAAATTTAAAACATCAGATCGAACAATCTATTAAAATGATTAATATCGTACTAAATCTGTTTAGAGTTACTTCAACAATTGTTATCTTGACGTCATTGGAATCTTCAAGCATTCAATCATCAAATAATATAGACCACAATTTTACAATACTCTATTGTTAACACAAAGACCATACGAAATACTCTATTGTTAACACAAAGACCATACAAATACTCTATTGTTAACACAAAGACCATACAAATACTCTATTGTTATTGTTTACTTAATATGATTCTCATTTAATTGAAATAAATTATTATTATTATTATAGGTATAAGTGATTGTTGCTATCGCATATCACACAATTTAAGTCTTATAGAAATGGATCCGTCAGAAAAAGCACCAATTAATACGTTTAAAAAGCAGGACAAACAACCACAATCTATCTTTAAAGACTTCATCAATAATTTCCATCGCAAATACCAGTCAGATATATCCCTTGGTATTAAAGAATTGAAAGAAATGATATTGATAACTTGCTCCATAATGTTACTGTTTGGTGGGAGAAGACTATTCCCATTAATAAATGTGATTATGAACGGACATTTGGATGAATCACATCTTGATGCTGTTTCGCTTGCTAATAGTCTCATCACCTTGACTTGTACGGGAATTATTGGAGGATTCAGTTATCCATTGATTACAATATTTGGACATTTGATTGGAGAGGAAGAATCGAAGAAACAGATCTCAACTGTAGCTCAGAGAGCTACAATCATCTATTGTTTGTTTGGCTTTCTTGTAATCTCCATCTATATCAATATCGAGCCGATACTCCTCCTTCTCGGACAAGATCCTATCGTATCGAAGTTAACTGGATATTATCTGTTGGTGTGGCTACCCTGTGCGATATTCGAAATATTGATTATGGTATTGAATGCTTACCTTCTTATTCAGAACTATAAACTCGCTTCTATAATCATATCAATGATTGGATTGAGTGTTTCTTTCATTGGACAATATCTTCTTGTGAATGTTTATGATTTAAATTACCTATTTTCTCCCGCAGTCAATGTGTTTTCGTATACATTGATGCTTGGTCTCTTAATAGCTTACATTATAATATCCAAAGTATATATTCCTACGTGGGACGGTTTTAAACCAACAGAGGCCATGGAAAGATGGGCAGGACTATTCAAATATAGTCTATACGGAGGCTTCAGTTTTATATGTATTTATATAATGATGGATGTCAGTTTAATTTTAGCTGGAATACTGGGAATAACGTCTCTAGCAGAGTATAGTGTATTGTACAATGTTTTCATAGCATTTTCTCTGATACATTTGGGCGCTGGGCAAGCTTTTAACATGAAATTATCAATATATCTTGGCTCTCATGACATCAAATCTCTTTACATAGCATTTAAATCGGGTGCCGTCCTTTTTACTATCCTTGATGTGATAATATTGATTGTTGTGATGTCATTGAGTCGTGTTTTACCTTATTTATTCACAAATTCCCTAGATATAGTCAATTTATCAGCTTCACACATGATATTTGCAGCTCTATTCCTATTCAGTTCCTCAATGGTGTATATTTCCTATAGTTTCTTGTCGTGTAATGGTAGATATTTCATTATATCCGTAACTACGTTTATAACCAACGTAATATTTGGCCTTTCTTTAGGAGGAATCCTAGCGTTTATAACGAAGTTATCCGCGGTTGGTTTGTTGATTGGATGCTCAGTTGGATTTAGTTTACAATCAATCGTCTTCTTCATTGTCGCATACAGAACTGACTGGAGAAATTGTAAAGATGTTAAACAGGACTTTGTAATTCACGAAGAATCAACTATAAAGGAAGACAATAATTTATTAGGATCAGAGAAATCTAAATATTGTCAAATATTGAATAACCAATTGTTTCTAAAAATGCTGATAATTTTCATCATTGTTTTAATTTTCGTAGTTTCGATTATAATTCGATGCGGTGTTTTTAGAGATATTTGCATTCCTCAACAATATTTTCATCTTGTGAATAATTTATCTACCAGTGATCAGATATTTTTCACTGAATGTTTACTGAATAAATAGAATCAGTCCTTAGTTCATATATTGTTTAGAATGGCAATTTTTTCTTTTTATCATTATAAATATAAATATAAATTGCTAAACTGTTATCAATTATAATTATTAATGAATTCTCGTATATGAATTTTTTATTGTCAAAAAGGACGATCCGAAAGTCAGTTATGTAGCTCAATCCACAAGAGAACTGAAATCAATAAGTTAGTTTGAAAGAAATGCAATAAGAAATGGTCATTGTTGACATAACGAATATTGATTTTTGATTGAATTGTTTACTTAGAATTTCCTTAAACTGTATCTATCTATCTATCTATCTTTTTATTACACGTATCTATTATTAAGTTGTATTTGAAAAGAATAAATTTATTTTAAAAGAACGATGTATTTTTTAATTTATTATTAGGCACATTATTTACATTCTGTTGCTAGGCAACAGAGAGCTGTAACGAGTTGCTAGGCAACGAGACAAAATGATTACCTATATTGATTTGAAGTTTGAAGTACTCTGGTAGGACTGCCAACTATGTAGACTCTGTTAATAAATAAATAACCGTTTATTCAATACTTACAGCATAGATGCATAGGTAAGAGGATACGGCAACATTATTAATGGCAACAGTAACTAAAAAGACTCATAAATACTTCAAAATAGAATTAATACAAAGGGATGACCTACGGAAGGGTACAACAATATTAGAGTTAGCCC
>JAYJLU010636590.1:0-11999 GCA_036873645.1 Minona dolichovesicula | reverse complement strand
TATAATTCAGTATGATGTAAATAAATGTGTTTTCTTGCATAGTATAGTGTGGTACCACAGTATTGGATATTCACTGCGCGAGAAATGTTTCTGTTATATTCTTGAATATAAATTTTACATCATTGAAAGAGTACCTACTCTTTTTCTACTTCAATTTGGTAAAAGAATTTCAAAATCGCTCATTGCACTTCGCCGCTATAACAGTTTGAACTTCACTAATTTATAATGGTTCAGATAGGATTTTCTGACACTTGGTATCAAACAAAATAGATATACAAATATCTACAAGCAAGAGTTGGACCTCTTCCCTTATTACTCTATGGTTATGACAATTTGAACTTCACCAATTTATAATGGTGGAGATAAGATTTTCTGTCACAATTGGTAAGGAAATATCGATATACAAATATCTTTGTATCGAGAGTCGGAAGGAACTCTTTGTAACTGTTATTATTCTATGCTGAAATCATTATCAATCATTACTGCGAGAAAATAAAATTTAAAAAAAGGAGTTAACAAATTTCCAATATTATTGACCGATAATATGGTGTATGAATAAGTAGACATTTTAATATGTGACACTAGTCTAAAACAACTATCATAAATCAAATTTCAAGTGACAAATTCTATAGAAGAACAAAATAGAGTGTCACTTTGATGAATAGGATTTACACATATGTACAGTAGATACGATATGAATGTCTAGCATGTGAAATACGGCATATGCTATATGGTGTGTCTTATTTAATATATGAACATAGGTGGTATAGTTGAGTGATTGAGTGCTCCACACAGAAATAGCATTATACAGTACAGACAGAGAGAATACCAACCTGGTAAGGTTACATCAATTCCTGAACGAAAATTTCAAAAATGTATATAGAAGTTATAATTTAGAGAAAAAAATGAAAGCATTCAATGAAATCAAATCAAAACAACTTATTTCTCTAAAAATGAACACTCATTTAGGACCTCCCTAACATATATACATAATAGGATTGCGAAGAGAATCTATTTATTATTGAATATGCTTTTTAAGATAGCTCAGTAGAATACCTTACCTGGACCGTAAGCTCGTACACGCGCCGGATTGGTTCTCGGGCGTAATGGAGCGCCTGGTTTTATCGTTGCGTTGGGAAATTGAGCTAAGTAAGTCATCATTGCTTTTTCATCAACCTGAACAAACAAAAAAGAAATTAGCTAGCTAAATCAAACTCAATTAAATCATTAGAATTGAATTGAAGAGACAGATAGACTGATTACAATATTATATAGCGTGCCTATATATAGTATACTCGTACCTTGGGATTGATCATCTCCTCCGGTTTAATCAGTTGAGGAACATCCAGCCACTGTTCTGCCGCATCCATTGCTTCCTTAGCATTACGAAGCGCCTGCTTCTTTTCCCAGTCGGGCCAGTCCGGACACAATCCAGGAGCGCAAGCGTCAACAAGAGCACCAATGGCTGTGCCGTCATTCCAGTCGGTGGTCAAATTTCGAATTGGCTTATCAGGCAGTTTACCATTGATCCATTTTATTATACGTTCTTTTGGTGTAGGACCGTGACCTTTCGCATCCTGAATTAATCAAGATTATTTAGCAATAGATTAATAACTACCTTGATCTTATAAAGAACTATAGTTAACTTCATGTATGGTAACAAAATCTTTATTTTTAAATTCTTCAAATACATCTCATTTTTGGGAGAATGAATAGACAGTAGGTTCTAAACGATATAGAAAATATACAACAGAAATCTAATCTACAATTAGCACAGTGGTTACATTATTATTTACGAAAGAAAATGATAGCAAACAAAAAGGTAGTTTGCTTTAAGAATGATTAGGTAGGTACATAAAATTTGACATTTGTACGACTATCAAAATATTCAAAACACGATTGATCATGGAGGTTGATTCACTCAAATTGTGTAAATTAGAATAAATAAATAAGACAGAATGTGATTCATAGATAAGTCTTGGTGATTTAAAAAAAATGTCAGATTAAATCTGTCATGCAACAGTTCATAGGTAAATTGTGCATCAACTACATAAAATAAAGATTACAATAAAAGGACTACTTAATCAAAAAATTAAAAATGGCATTAATGGATTAGAGTGCTAAAATTTTGACATGAATTCAGGGTGCAAGAGGCGGTTTAAAAGTAATAATTAGCCAATAATCAATATTAAACATTATTTTTAATTTTAAAACCAACAATCCTTCACAATTTCATTAATTTTCTAGAGAGATTAGAATGATTTTGTTAGTTTTAAAATTAAAAGACGATGTAGAAATGATTTATTTATTTGAGATGGTATTACCTGACTATTTGGATGATTGTTTTTTATCTTTAAGAGAATTACATTTTTTATAAATAAAGGAATTATTATCAATATGGAATTAAAATAAAAATAAGAAGGAACCAGTTCTTACCACAGGCATTTCTTCTTCACCTTCCCACAAAGGAAGTGAAATGGAATAATGCAAAATTAATGTCCATATCAAACCCAAAATAAGCTTCAGTCTGCTGTCAACAATATCACTGCTATCTGAAATTGAATTGAATTAGCTTATAGATGTATTATGTATACAACAAATTTGCAAAGAACATTATTTATCATAATCTGTCACTTTATATCTTGGAGACAACATTAATTAAAATTAAATTCCATATTATATACTGGAAATGTATTATGATTATATTAGTCAAAAACAATAATGAATACTTAATTACAATCACATATATTTCTAAAGTAAATGATAATGAAAAAATTTGTTATGGATCTACAAAGCAATATATCATAATATAACTAAATTTCTTAACAAAAACCATTCATGCAGTATAAATTAATAATGATATTATGAAGAAACAATCAACAATTGTTCTCCATAACTAAGTGGAACAAATTCCTATCTATGTCTCTATGAAATATAGTTTCAATACTGTTTTATAAGTTTACGTAAGCTATATTGATGTATCGTCATTTATGATGTATACTTACCATTTTTCAATGTAAGAAAATACAGATCAAATTTTTAGCACAAATTCTAAGTAATATTCCAAAATGCACAATTTGATATAAATCTATATTTTAGAAAGAAGATATCAATTTAAAGGTATTTTAAATTAGATTTCTGTTAAAAGAAAATGATTAATGTTTTTTATTAAAAGCAATAGATACAGGCATTTAAATTCTGTGCTTGATAAAAATTTGTGTCAGCTAAGATTTTATCTGTCCTCATGTATCTGTTTCTTTGGTTTGCTAGATATTCTGAAAATATTAAAAAGAATAACTCATATTATGTCTTTGACGAAAATTTCAACATGGATTTAGGAAGTGGCTAATGGTCCGTTAGTTAGCATTAGGGTTAGGTTAATAGTTTCTAGCGGACTAATAAATTTGTGGCTATCAGTCCACTTGCTATACTCAGCATACTAGGGTTAGGGGACTAATAGCCACAAATTAATTAGTCCTCTAATTAGCTGACTGTTAGCCACTGCCATGGATTTATGTTATAAGCATTATATTGGTCTCTTAAATAAATGCTCTCTAGTAATATAATCAGTTTCAATTTCATTTATACTATAAGCAGATATATTTATGTATTAAATTTTGTGGTTTTCAGGTAACACTTGAACACTTGTCATAACAGTTTTTAGATAAATATCAAAATCTACATGATGCATTAAGATTAAAACAGAATTTTTTAAGGAATGTGAAATAAGAAAAACAATAAGTTAATGTAAAAGTTCATAAAAATGCAATCAGCCATATTTAAAGTTGAAAACTATTCTTCATTTTAGTAATTCCTTTTTAAATAATATTTTATGTTAAAGACATAAATATTGTTAATGCCAAACATGAATTAAATAGATTAAATAGCTAAGAATAGATTTATATGACAACAGACAACTTTATTATAGACATATTTATACATGATATAATAATGTATAGCATTTTGCTAAGAACTTAAACTTAATTTTGGAAATGCAAATTTAAAAAATTAAGGTTTATCTTACTTTCTTATATAATAAAAAAATATAATTTTATTTAGAATTAGAATGCTAATTTTAGAAGCAGTCAGTTTAAGTTAACGCTTCATTAAGTTAAAACTCACATATAATTATTATGTGTCAGTAGTACTCCAAATAGTTGTCAGAATTATAACATCGAAATATGTTTGTTACATTACTAACTCTATTGTTTTATGTTTTGATAAAAATAATGCACATTTTTCTGAAGAAAATAATAACCATGTTTTATTTTATGAAATATATTTTTAATTAAATGACCACAATCATATGAGGGAGCTTACCAATATTTACAAGCTTGATTTTTTCTTCATCTTCTAAAAATCTGAGAACTGTAGTTACATTCTCTAATTTCTGAGTTCGAAATGTTGGTCTTTTGTTTATGCTTTTGAATTTATGTTGTGCAAGCACCTCAATTAGAGAAATTAATCTTAACCCATCAGAAAAATCATTCTGTAAATCGCCTAACTGTTTATCAGCTTTCTTCAAATGTTCATTTGCCCATCTGGTAAACGTATTTTTTTGAATTACTTTCCATTGAGCATCTTCAGCGAGATCTCGCTCCGTCTCCGGCATCTCTTCAGCATCTACATAACCCGCGTCAAAATCTTCTTGACCTTTATCGTATGAATCCTGCATTTTTATTGGCTATTATCTAAAACCAAAGGCAATAGAAACCATAAATTAACTCACTAAAACAAGTTATCATAATAAATATATAATATGTGACGAAAAATGAAATGGAAATAATTTAATAACGATTAAATGAGTGATACAGAGATTTGCTTGCTATTTAATGACGTATTAATAGAGAGAAATATTATAAATTTGAGAACGGAATTAAACTGCTTTTCTCTAAGCAACAATGAAATAATTAGATACTCTATAATCCAATAACTTCAAAGTATATTATCAATTCCTATCAAAGGAACCTTCTACAAAATTGTAAAACTGTAAAATTGTAAAATAGCATTATAAATCTTCAAATCGATGAGACCATGAATAAATATTTATTGACAATTATTGAGGAATGTGGCTGCGAAATTGACTAAATAAATCAGGATTTTCACAGCAATTACTGCATTTAGAGAAGAGGACATACATATAAATGATTAAAAATATTTTCAACAAAATTATCATACAGAAAATAATTAAGTCTTACATTAGAGCATTCCAAGATATTTAATAATGACAAGTGTTATTATTCTGTTGTTACGAATTGTTTTGTTATGTCACAGTTAAATATCTTCGAGAGCTCCCTGAACTATAACGCAAATAACGCAAAATCATTTGTAACTTCAAATCTCAGCAATTCTGTTGTTATAATTGTGTAGAGAAAAATAATTTACAGTTATTCTTAAAATTAAATGATCATAAGCACTATAAATGGATTATTGCATAATTCAGATTTAAAATCCATTTTTAAGTAAAGAAAACAATTGTATTAATTTTTATTCATACATATTCGTTCATACGTATTATGAATTGTATACTAAATCTGTGTATACATATTATGTTCCAAAATGAATTAAAATGAATTAAATTCACACACAAAAACTGTGGAAAAATTCTAAATTCGAAGTAAAATCTTTGAAAGATGAAAAGATTGAAATTGCAAACATAACAAATTAACGATATGATATATGTCATTATAATGATATATACCTATCATATCGCGTTAACGAGGACAACGAAATTATAGTTATAAACTTAAACATAATTCTGTTGTCCCCGATCGTTATATCTTTGTCAACAATATATTGAATTGTACAGAAAAAATAACTTCAAATCGTTGATTCGCTTATATTAAAAAGACTCAACCTATACTTAAATATCCTCAATAAATCTAAACTTATTGAACAAATATGTAAACATCACAAAGAAAGTATAATTTTAAAAGTCAATGATCTTCCTAAAGTTTAGATGTGGTCACAGGTTTATATTTTACAATGAAGACACGGCCAACTGGACATACCGTAATCTAACTTTAAACCACGACATACAGAATGGAAACTTTAGAAATAGATATAGAACTGAATAAAAAATCTTTTAAAATTTGAGTAGTATATTAGGGTTCACCAAAATTAACCGCGTTTTATGCGATTTATTTACATATTTATATATTTATTTACAACGCTAATGCAGTTACAATTTACAATATTTACAAATAGTCACCATCAAGTTCAATTTAGTTTGTTCAGGTCAGACATCAAGCAATCACGTTCTTTTCTGAATTTTTCAATACTGAATGTACCACCGAATGCTGTTAACTGCTTGAACGACATCATCTACATCTGCGTAGTTAGTTCCTCGACGATACACTTCAAAATTGCGGTTCACATACCTGTCAATTAAATTCACGTCAGGTGAATAGGCTGATTGCTTAACAAGAATAACATACTTTTGTTCAAGCCATTCGTTTACTGCCCGAGCTACATGGGGCCTTGCATTATCATGCATACAGAAGATTTTCGGCCATTATCGGCTGAGCAAGATTTGCATAGTGGGTTAACATATTTTACAAAAACTGTAGGTATATATCTTTCGTTTTCACCACATGCAGTTTCAATGACGTCATGGACTTCTTTTGCAGAATACCTAATCATTTCTAGTTAAAGTATTAACGAGAAACATCAGTTCAGATTTTTAATGTCCTCCTGCTGCATCGAATTTATGAAAGTACACATTAAAAAATACCCCATAATTAATCCTCACAACAAGGACTTCTATTATTATTAGGACGGAGATCTTTAAAACGACTGTTAAAAAGCTGGTAGGCTGATTTAATTTTTTTGGTTACGTTGTGATGATTGGAGAAATATCATAAAAATAGAAGTCCTTGCCCCACAATTTCATTGACAGGACAGATACATTAATGGACGAATGCATTTTCTCTGGGCAAATGCAATTTTGGAGTCTATGGGGTCAGCATAGTATTTGTTCAATAAACATCGACAGTAGATATTATCAAACGCGGTTAATTTTGGCGACAGCAAAAGCAGATGCCACATAAATAAAAAGCAAAAAAATTGCATAAACGCGGTTAATTTTGGCGAACCCTATATTTAAAAAAAACATGAAGACTGCAACTTTTTAATGTAAAACTATACCCGCTTTTAGATGCTGCTAAACATTCTTTATTATATGGACTTTTTATGCTCTTTAAATTCTACTCAAATTTGACACTATATGGTACGGTTTTGTTGTCCTGCCCGTAATTTGTTTCTCTCAATAATCTTATAAATCTCTAAAACAAAATTATTAAGCAAGCATCAATTGTTTGGAATGATTTAATATTAGGAATGCAAAAACTGAGGATATCTTTAAAGCCCAGACCGAAAGAACTGTTATAGATGACAATTAATATCAAATCTGTTTAGAGTTGCTGCAACAAACATTGTAATTATTCTTTAACTTCAACTGTTAAATTTATACATATTTGTACATAAATTTGTACCTACCATAGTCCAAACTATTACAATAGTAGTATGTTCCATAGTAAACAAGAAATTTTGTAAATTTTTATTTACATGAAGAATAATACTTGATTGTAAATATGATTACTCATAATACTTGATAGTAAAAGAAATGATCAAATCAGCGCATAAAACTATACCTCAAATAAGCATAAATTCGGAAGTGTATATTTAAATGTTGAGAGTGGTTTCTCATCTCCTCCCCCTATTACTCTATGCATATTATAATCTTTTTAAGTTCCAAACTTATGATAGCTAGCACTTTTCTACCCGATTACCAAAATGTGCCTAAGAATTTTAGGGAAAACAATCCTTCTTCGTAAACTTTTATTTTCCCGCATTATTTATTATTATGTATTTTATATTCCTAAATATCAAAAGGTAATCACAAAAATGACTGAAAAACTGCAGTACCTAATTATAAAGTATTATAAAGTAAAGAGAACAAAATTCGAGGTACCGTATAACCAGAATACGATGATCAATTTGCATTTCGACAAACAAAAGAAGCTTCTTTGTTTTCTTTTGTTTGTCGAAAGTGGGTAGAAACAAAACTATCAGACAGAATGTGTCTGACATTTCTACCCAGTGAGACTGTTTCTTTAGCGGCAGTTGTGCGCACAACCGCCGCTACTCCTCTGCTATACATGTGATATGCATAGTCCTGGATTTCTCTAAGTTGTTTGATTCAAAAAAACGCATAGGTATTAAAATCATTGAAAAAAATGGAAAGATTGAAATTAAAAACTGAAGTTCATAAACAGATCTTGGATTTCTTCACAAACAGACAGACAAGAAACAAAATACAGAAACAACATTTCAACATTAACCAATATAAACACTGGAGTAATATATAAGATTCTCACTATAGGACACGTTGCTATTCACAATTAGCATCAGACCTAAAACACACGTATGAAAGCAACGAAATCATAAAATATACCGATGACATCAACATAAATTCCGGGGAAAACATTACAGACTGGGCAACGAACAATGGACAAGATCAACCTAAAGCTAAATGAAACCAAGTAAAAGAAATGATCAAATCGGACCTAATTTTCACAATGCCCATAGTGTCAACGAGCTGTCGACCTGAAAAATATTCTGGGCATTTAAATTACCAACGACTTAAAAATGAAAAACCAATATTGCAAATCTCAAAAAAGGTTAACATCAAAGTCTATCATCTCCTGAAAACATACTAAAACAACATTGCAAGAGCGGTTTCAATCTGATTGCAAAATATGAAAAATATCGAAAAAATTAAAATGATCCTTATCACATTCTGCAAAAATAAAATCCCAAGCAAAATACACATGGCAGGCAGCTCAGACGTAGAAGCACAACCTAACCTGTCAATTTGAAGGTAAAAAAATGCATTTTTAGAGAGTTATTAATGTTTTGTCCGAAATCAGTCAATCCTATTCCGAAAGTCATGAGAATCAAAATGATTGGAAAAGCTTGTTTCCTTAGCACATTTTGAGGAAGAGTTATATTCGTAGAGAACGAAATACTACTTACAGTAATAAATTATATGAATTAACAGAATAATTATAATTTTAATGATATAAACAATAAATAGATATACCAATATTTTCGTGCTCCCCGGTTTTAATCTGATTTAGTTTAATCTCTTCCGCCTTTTTACCCTATTTCGAGAAAGGAAGTAATATATTTATAATTTTATAATATATTTATAATTTATTGTCCAGTATTAAGTTCAAAATCGTCACTCAAAAAGAAGAATATTTTAGATTATATTAATAAGAACTCAAACATATGCGATAGTCCATGAATCACACAGAAGATTGTGATATCGATATTGGTGCCATATTCCAAAAGCGCCACGTGAATCAAACTTCACTATACATACATTTATTTTATTTGTGTGGTTATATCTATCATTAATTATACTGTGGTGACAAGAAAAATCTATCGAGAATAATAAAATGTTCAGAATTTTGACAAAAGAAATCCAAGACTGCCGGATAAAAACAAGACCTAGTTGTTCATTTTTAATGGCACCTCATAGAAACTTCATAGAGGAAACCTCATAAAATTATAGTCGGCATGAGGTAGACAGACAGAAGATGGACTTACAAAGAGTTTCTATGACAAGTAGTCAACTGTTTTCAGCATAGAGTAAGAATACAGATCATAGAGTAAGCATACATGGTTCCGACTCTCAATACTAAATATTTGTATATCGATTTTGTTATACCACGGTTGACAAATTCCTATCTCCACCATTATAAATTGATACCGTTCAAATTATCATAGCGACGAAAATAAACGGTGGACATTAATAATTCTTTTACTAAATTAAAGTATAAAAGAAGCGCTTTTTAAATATATGATTCTGGCCGCCCGATAATTTAATTACTATACCTACGGTTTTATAGAAATTATAAACTTAAATGCTATTTTAATATTGATAAAGAAAGGATTCATTATAATATAGAATGAATCCATAAAATTGAATTTTCACTAATTATATAATTATACATATATAATTCGCTCATTGGAAGAACATACACATTATGCGCTTTCTAAAAATTATTAAAATCAGAGAAGACGTTCAGGAGAGGTGATAATTTGAAACTAGAAGTTTTATAATGGCGGAGATAGGAATTTGTCAGCCGTGTCATCTACAAACCATCGATATGCATACTGTTATCAAACTATGATATAAACAGTATTATGGTATAGTGAAAGTTTTCACGTTTTCTCCATAACAAGACTATAGAAATGTCTTTTTCATTATTAGGGATGAAATTTCTTTGTAAAATTACTGCGTTATTTTAAAAGAAATGTTTTGCGATATTAGAATATAGTGATAAAATTCAAATTCAAATTATCATTATCCATGGATAAATCATTTTAATTAAATTAACAGGAAATAATAATGTGCTTACTCGATGTAGTTGTTAAAAATGTGAAAAATGTGTAGCTTGAAATAATTGCCCACAATTTCTTTAAAATACCAATCAATTCTTCAAGAAAAATTCTTATAAATGACTGTAATTTTCACAAAATGTGTTATCAAATTCTCAGACAAGTTATTTCGCCTTTGATTTACCTCTGATCATAACTGAGATTATTGGACGGGCTACTGGCTATATTCTCTCTCTCTCTCTAGTACCGTCTATATTATCTTAATGCTGATTGAGATGACGACACAGGTTACATGTTAGTTTACTTGCTTATCAGCTCTCTTAAAGTGTCTGCATTTCTGGCCAAATCAACCAGACATTTGGGTATTTTACTTCCCTTTATTCTGTCTGCCGGACTGACTCGTTAAGTTAAACCATTTGTGGAATGAATATAATCTTTAGATGAACATTGCCAAAATTCCTTCGTGCGTAATACTTACTATAAAAATTACCCTGTCTTATAGGTATACTTATAGGTAGGTCTCTTCTTCTGATGCATATAGTATACAGATATGGAGGTTTAGTTTATGTCATTTCATTTAGTGGTGGAGGCGTTGGTTGGTGTGCGACTAGACACGGCCGCCATGTTCACACTGCCCAATTTCAATTGCCTCCATTCCTCACTCAATCGATTCGCGTCTGTAACTTGAATCGCAGAGCTATGCATATAGATTAGGCCAACATTTAGTTTATGCTACAATATGTAATGTTGCTCATTAAACGCTAAAAATAAACAATCAGAAAAAATTGATATAGACTTACCAACAGATGCGGCCAAATGGCTGAATTTCCCTTGAAGTAGGTAGGTAGTTGATAATAATACTATTAATTAAATCTGTCTAGTACAATATGTACGTACCTTAGATGTGTAATTATTCAATTATCGAAATAAATGATTAGACATCTCAAAAAAAGTAAATGAATACATATAACATACATATATGAATGACTATATGTATCAATATATTGATTATTATGATTAACTCTCTATATTCATAGTCCTAAATTAGGGTGAGATATTCATGAGTTAGATATATCACTTTACATCATTCATTGATTATATGTATAGCTAACTTTCTACCTTTAATACATACATATATACTTCCAACACCTATACTATATACTCATAATAACACAAGATCTTGTAATATCGTCAGTTTTATTTTAAATATATATGCAGTATGCATAATATTAACATAAAACCTTTCTTTATATTGTAAATTGATCACCATAAATTGGTATATTCAACTCATTTCGATAATTTAAAAAAGATATAAATATTTCCATTTTCTAAACTAATCCGATAAAGGGATCTTTGAGCAGGTTGCCTTTCTACTTGTTATTGAAGTATGAAGCACCGTCAACAAAGGATCCGAAAAGGCAGCTATTTCAGTAACAAGGTTAACATACCATCAGGTGTCCCTCAGGGTAGCCTTCTTGGTCCCTATTTGTTTTGTCTTTTTTATATGTGACATAACATCTACGTGCGAGCCTAATGTGGTCATCAAATACGCTGACGATACAGCTCTCCTGGTCCCAATATTGAAGAAC
>JAYJLU010634368.1:0-12011 GCA_036873645.1 Minona dolichovesicula | reverse complement strand
AAGTGGCAAAGTCTTTATGGCGAAAAACTTCAGAAATTCTCAAGAATATCTCATTTACTAAAATCATACGAAGCTGGGCGAAATCTTTTACGAAGGAGAATACAGTTACCTTCCTAAACAATGCCCCGAATACTGGAAAATATATACATATGAAAGTAGCAATGGTTCTGGGACTATGTGGTGGCCTGCGTTGTGCCGATTTAGTTGGTCTAAATACTGCTGATTTAGAATTTAACGAAACAATTGGAATGTGGGTGCGTTACATTGTGTCAACGCAAAGAGGAGGAGAACAAGTATAGCAAGGCTCCTCATACTATGTAAAACAATCGATGGGTATTCATACAATCAAAAAAATAATGCTTTTCAGTATGACATTATGAATGATGTATCACCATGCACTGAAAAGTGGTACTTTTCATATTCTCAAATCTATGGATATTTCCCCTTTTCACAGCGTATTTGAAAAAAAAAACAGTTTTTTTAAATAATAAAAACCCAACTCTCTTACTTACTTTATAATTTCCGCCGCATTTATCCGGTCCAAACATGATTGTATAGGGAGTCTTATCATTCATTTGTTTCTATAAAATGGAGAAATATAATATTCAAACAATGCAATTTGTAAAATTTCTAATGTTCTCATTTCTTAAAAGGTTATAACAATAGCGTCTTCTTAGGAATTTGAAATATGAAGTTTTAGCTAATTCAGGTTTTTATATTAGTAATGAAATTTGTTTTGGCTTCTAAAATAATGTAATAATTGTGATGTCGTGTTCTAGAGATTTACCTTCAACTTTTGCTTTCGATAATGATTTTTATCAATTTCGAACTCTTTCTTTTATCTACTTGTAGTTCCTCTATTTATTGTTCACTTTGTGGCCCTATTTTTCTAAAATTGAATCTCCTCTAATTTCTTCTCATTTCTATATTCCCAATCATTCTTCAGAGAACTTTCATTTTCAAGGCCTTCAATCTTTTTCAACTAGCAATCCCGAATTTTATCCTTCTAAACATATCCCTAGTTGGATTAAACGTCTTAAAGACTTCTTCTTATCCTGGTATTGATAACTCCATATTTTTATCCTAGATCATTTCGTTACATAGTGTCTTTTTTCTAAATCTAATTCGACTCATTCTTATTCTATTCGTCAAACTTTATCTAAACGTTTTAAAATTAACATTCTTTCAGGTTTTTCTTCATTTCCGAGTCGAAAGAAATTACTTTGTAGGTCTAAGTTCTTATTTATGATTGATTTTTATTGATTTTATTCAATCTCTCTTGTTAAATTTGAATAACCTTTAAGTAAGTTTGTAACTGTTACTTGTCACTTTTGTTGCCATTTTTTCAAATTAATAATTGTTCCTCATTATATTATTTATTATTATCATAGCCACTGAAGAAGTTTTTTTATAATACACGAAACCGGTTCCTGAGGGGGATATCTCTATATCCGACTGATGATACCTAACAAGGTTGAAACAGTCTTTATCGGGTTGATATCCTTCTCTGTAGGTATGCTACTTGTTAAGTTAAGTAGTGTAGAGCGAAAGCTGCCGAAATATTTATTTTTGCACTAAAATGAATATTTTGCTTTTGTCAAATATGTAGATTTGTCATCCTTGTTGCCACATTTAGCTCACAGAGATAACAGAGATAGATGCATTTTATCAACATACATAATGTAACTTACAAGGTCAAGATTAGGAGAATAGGTTAGTAGTTTTATGTAAGCACCGCCACATTGAAGTTCCTTGGTGAATTTTGCCTCATACTGAACTACTAATTCATCTTTCTTATCAAATCGAAATGGTCTCCTAAATTTTCCCGCTAAGCCATAGTGTTTAGATGCTTGAGTCATGACTATAGCATAATCTCCATAAATGGGGCATGAAGCCGGCACTTCAAGTGACCACTGGCCGTCGTACTTTCTTTTACCATCAACTTTTACTTCAGAAAAAATCATCCTATTCAATAAAACAAAATAGTATTACACTAATGAAAAACATGTTCATTTAATTAAAGAATATTATCAATGATTTTTATACATACTGGTCTTCTAGTCTATTGTTTCCAGAAAAATACATAGTGTAATAAGCAGAATCTGGTATTCTAGGAGGAGAGAATGTGCGCTAAAAATATAATTGTGGCGAAATGACAAAATTTATATTAATAATCTATAATAATAATATTGAAATTTCAATTTTCAAATGAATAAATCAATGGCATAGTATCATTAGTATTTTATATCACAATGAGGAGTTGATGTTAGATAGAAAAGTTTAATACAAATTAATGAAAATTAACACATTCATTTAGAGACTTTTAAAGTTTGCAGTTGTCGTTTGAGTTCTGCAATTTCAACAGTCAATATTCTTTTCATTTCAAGTCCCATGTCAATTTGTGAACTTGCAGATTGCAAAACAGACTGAACTATAGGCCTTTTCATTAAAGCATCTTGCAATTTCTTATTTCCATTTGTAATTGCATCATCAGCAACTTTTAGATCAATTTCCTTCTTATTGATATTATTTTCAACTTGTTTTAGCTTTTCTTGGTGTTCAGTCTTCTTGGCTATTTGACCCAATTCCTCAATTTCTTTGATTTTTTCTTTCTCTGATCCAAATCATTTTGATACTTTTGCCGGAATGGTTTTACAGAGTCCAATAAACCTCTACTGATCGGAAACTCTAAATCACCTCCAACTTGAAGCAGTTTGTCTCGGACATGTAGAAGAGCAACCAGAGTATCTGGGAAATTCTGGGAGATCTATCAGTATGATTTGCACAATTCACAAAAACTATGTTTGTCTACTACATACATGTAGATATCAGACAATCTAACATAAAAATCTTTAAGGCTTGTATTTGTAAATTTTAGGAATTTCAGGATTTTTTAATGAATTTTAGGAGGTGTGAAAGGCCTGCATATTTAATATGATTGCATAATCCAGTGCCATAATTATTATCATCAAACTTCTTACTCTAGAGTAAAAAAATAAGAATACATTTGAAAAAAAATTGTAAAAATGTAAAACGATGTCAAGTTTAACGATCAATGTATTCAACATGGCCTGCTTCCTAAATATACAAATCTTAATATCTTATGTAAATTAATTGGATGCAAACCAATAGATTTCTTAATAATATTTAAGTGCTCACATTATCTCTAGAATTTGCCAGATTTAAAGAAAATAAGCACAAAAGCAGTTTCATCAACATATTTATTCACAACCTAAAATTTAGAAAAGAATTCAAATAGTTATTCATTCAAATAAAATAAAATCTAATTCCATCAAAATCTAAATAGCAATTAAAAATGATCTGCGAAATGTAATAGGATGGACATGTGTAATCCTTCTATTCATGAGTAAAATTGCTGAATATTGACATTAGCATTATAGTCATAAGTATCTCATAGATTGATTCTGAATACTGTACTTTATTTAGTATAATTTGACATATTTCGTGTACCATGATTATTCTTTAATTTGTAAATATGTGAAGCATTTGTTTCAAAATATATATTTTTATTATTATTTACAAAATATAAAAAACATATATATTATCTCTATTACAATTGTCTGACACTAATATCAAAGTGAATAGTATTACCATTATGTACTAACACAGTAATAAATTTATTTATATTTAAAGCAAAAGAATAAGGACAAAGAAGTGTAACCTATAGATATTATACATAGAATATATTGGCAACCAGTTGACATACTGGTTAAATTCTAGATGACATATAACCAAAACCAGTGACCTACATTATTACAAAACAATATTAATTTTAGCATGTAATTGGTCAAACCAGATGTAACCAGTATTTAACATAATAAAAGTTTACAAATGGTCAACAAAAGCTAACAAATATCTTTTGAATGTATTACAAAACCTTTGGAAACAAAAAATGAAAGTGTTGTATAAATTTGTACTGATTTCTTTATTGAAAAGTCTTATCAGTAATTTATTTATAGAAAAATGGAATGTGATTGGCTTGTATATAAGAATATGTTCATATTTTTTGGTGGATCTAATTGTATCTATCTAAATGTGTACTTATTTGTCTAAATTTAATTATTACTTCAAAAATGTTTATCAAAGTATAAATTAACATATATGTAAAGGAACTTGAGTCAGAATTTTTAAATATGTAATTAATGCTGTCCATTATTAAGCTAAGAGATATACAGAGTGAACAAGCAGATAGTGAAGTTGTGGCCCAATTGAAAACCACAAAATATTATTTGATATATAATGAATTGTTTACCTCTTAGAAATTTAATTTAATTGGTTTGTTATTAAATAGTATAATTGTTTTTCAAACAAATTAAAAATATATTTATAAAATGTTCTCAACTGGTCAGCCCAGTTGAGAACTTTTTTGAATATGTATTTTCATGAATATTAAAAGGTTCCTAATAACTGGGCTGACCAGTTGAGAACATTTTTATAAATATATGTATGTTTTCGTGAATTAAAGTTCGCAACTAGGCCAACCAGTTGAGAACTTTTTCATATATATATTTTTAATTTGTTAGGAAAAACAATTATAATATTTAATAACAAACCAATTAAATTAAATTTTTAAGACACAAGAACGATTCACTATTTATCAAATATTATTTTGTGGTTCTCAACTCATCAACCAGTTCCAAACTTCTTGTGGTTCTCAATTGGGCCACAACAGTGACATAATTTTTAAGTTTTACTTATTTATAATAATGAAAACTGTATAATTAGAAATTATTACAGCTGCTAATTGATTATTTTTTGTTAGCTTTAAATGGACATACAGTCTATTCCAATTGTTCAGATTTCACTCTTATTAGTTTGGCATCTTCATTTCCCAAAAATTGGATGAGTTGAATTGAAAAGTTGGCTTTGATAATAAATTTGAAAAATCAAAAGTTACAACATAGTCCTTATAACAAGATGTTTTAAGACGATTATGAAAATACTAATTTCTCTTGTAAAAAAATGGTGACCAATATCAACTTTCATAATTGACCTGGTCCAATCCAACAAATTATCAACATTTAGCTAAAACTAGTTGTAAATGTAGGTCACCAGTTTTAGATAACATAGTTAGCTTAAGGTTATTTTAACCTTATATATACAACTAAATTACAAACAACATAAACATTTAATACATTTATGTATTAGTAGAATTTATATTTGTAGAAATAAATCAATATATTGTTTCTAGTAAGAAAGTAAGAAAGTTTGAAAGTTCAAATACATCATATTTGATAGAAGTATTTCAATGAATTAATGAGAATTTTCCTATATATTACAATATAAGAAAAACAGTTTCCTAAAAAACAGGTTGGATTGCACAAAGGTTGGTTTAACAGGAGTTGGCTTGCTGACAATTATTGGTACTCAGGATTTGTATAAATACTATTGTTCACAATTGTAAATAATTTTTTTAACTATTACTAATGAATTCCCTTACTAATCATTATAACAGTGTTTTGATTTCTGACTAAATCCAAATTTATAAACATAAATTGAATAAAATAGAAATCACCAATGTACCAAAATACCAAATGTTAAATTACAGATCGATAGATTTAAATTGCTAGCCCACTTAGTTTCAGGTTATTTAAATAAATCGGTGAATTTTAGATGAAGTCTGCATACATGAGGGCGTTAATATAGAATTTACACTATACAAATTTGCGTGAATATATTTGGAATGTACGGCTTTAGAACATGCATTGTTTGATGCAGTATTTGATGCGTCTTAGTCACAGCTACTACTATATTTGCTGTTTCAGATAAAGAGGCGCAGCACTACAAATTTTGAGGCTTAAGCAACCTGAAGGTAACAGGTATTCTATTATCACATGTCACTAATATCAAATATCAGGATATATTAAGATGTCTTATTATGTCAATAGAAATCTCAGAAACCCAAACATGATATGTACTCATATTGAATAATTGTATTCAATGAACTGTGTTCATTGCTGTGTTTCTTATCGCTCCGCGCAAGCGGTGACACAATAAAGTTAACTAATTCTTAACAGCGACTGGTTCTTGTCTGACTTTAACATTGGCGTCACGAGCATGTGGCCTATTTTATCAAAAGTCATAAATACGCGGTAAAACACCCTGCTCCCTTTAAATTGAACTATGGGCATAAAATATAAAAAATAGAATATCCTGAAATCCCAAACTTAATAGTCGTATTCAAGTCTGAGTGCAGTCAATTTAATACGTATTAAATTGACTGTTCTTAAATACTTTTAATTATCTATAATATGATTATTTCGTATCATTTATACACAAATCATCTTATTGACCACTTCTAATGCGCGTTAATCTGTGTTGCCTTATTGGTACGGCCCAATACGGTATTATTAAATATTTCTTCAATTATGTCTATATATATCATGCTTATAGGCATGCAGTCTAATACAACTTTCAGTCAAATCACAATTACTTAAAACTAGAACGCAATCTTTTGGAGTTTTTTCTGTCGTTGCCGGTCCCAAGCCCAGATGCAAAAGGAGGAGGGATTGTGCTTTGGGTTTATAACCCAAAAACCCTCGCTATACGGAAACGCCAAACAAAGTCAACAGAAAGTTATCTCTCGGGTGACCGACCAGCTGGGGACTGATGCAGAAATGCATATCGTATGAAGAGTAGAGATGAAAGGGGAGGCGGAATTATTCAAAGTCGTCTAAGTTAGCGCCGCCTTTGGGCGCTAAGGTAGGTGGATGGGTCAAGCTGTGGGCGCTAAGCTAGATGACATCGAATTTGTGATCTTAAAATTTCAGAAAGAAGTCCTAGTTCACGATGTCCTTGTCGATGAATTAGCTCATTACCACTGGAAGAATGCAGTATTTGATGGATTTCCGGTGTCCGTGTTTCCGATTCATGCTAATTCTGAAGAACATTCCCATTACAAAGACGAAGATGAAGTGAGGAAGTTCCTGAAGTCTTCCCAGAAAGACTACATTCACGAATCCTCAAAATACCATCAAATTCAAGACTATGATAAGGCATGCGGACAAGAGGCTTAACGAAGTAATATTCTACAAATGTCTTAATATCAACTGCTGCAATCCTTATGTCTCCAAGAAAGTCCAGGACTATCTGATGCACTGGTCGTTCAAGCTTAGAGACCCAGTTCCTGATCCAATTCATGAAGGACACTTTCAGACTTTTCTGTCTAGAAATGAATGTGAAGCAGATTATAAACCCGATGCTCACCATCCTGTCTTCCAGGATCGTGGTCTAGGCCGATGTGAGCACTGCCCCTCCTGGACATTCAATAGTGAAGCAGAGAAGAATTCGCACAACAGAATGTTCCATCATGGCTCGAAGACGTATTCCACGAAGAGGTCAAGAAGAACATATCCCTGCAAAAAGTGCAAGTCTGTGTTTCCCGCAAAAAAGCAATACAACCAGCATATGCAGTCAAAGCATGAAAAGAAGACACAAAAAGCTTCAAAAAATTGCCTCAGACCAACACCATGAGAAGCACAAGGCAACAAAACAAGCTGAATTTATGTCGCCACGCTCTTCCTCATCACTGAAGGCACCAATCGATTCGATTGATGCTGCATCAAATTCAACAGACTCAAATGAATCAGCTGAGGAACCGGCGTAGAAGCACAGGACTACTTCAATGAGGTGTCGCCACTACCAGTGGAGGAGATATCAAGTGGAGGTGATATCAAAAACAGGGCGAAAAATTCGTGTTGTGGACAAATATGCGTACAATCAATAATATGCACAAACTGATGTGTGTTAACAAACATTATGTTAAGATGTTAAGAACAAACATTATGAACTTAACATTACTTAACCATAGTTTATTGGTTATTTTGTTGCCATGCCAGGTTTTTGAATGTAATTCTATGTTTGTATTTGTAATTCACTTTTGTACTCCGTGTTTTGCTGATTAAAACCTTAATAATGAGGTTTTCTTCGTTCTTGCTTATACAACATGTACTATAAAGAGGTGTATCGTGTGTACTACAAACAGGTGTGAATATATGAATATATGAAACGTTATGATGATCTGATATTTGGGCGCTAAGAGGGGGTGGGTGGGTGGTCTCAGTAACATAGACGACTTTGAATAATTTCGCCTCCCCAAGCCGGAAGGAAGTTTCTGCTCTGACAGAGTCGATGGCCAAGCTCAAGCACATGGTGAGAATTGGAGCATGGAACGTCAATGCACGAGACCGGGAAAACAGCACAGGTTGTGAAACAGTATCAACATGCGAGAAGAGATGGACAGACTCTGGGATCCTGACCCTAGACACGGGAGAGACAGTGTGCTATTCAGGAATAAAATGATGGTCAACGAGGGCGTCGGGATCATCATGAACAAGCCAGCCAGGAAGAGTCTTATTGGTTGGGAGCCAAAAATGCTCGAATCATCAGAGCGAGGTTTTTCTCTAACTATGCAAAGACTACCATCATTCAAAGCTATACGCACCAACAGAACAAGCCACAGAGGAGGACAAGGAACTTCTACAACAAACTACAAGCGGAGATAGCAAGACTCCCCAGCATGACATCCTTATTTTACTTGGAGACTTGGAAAGGTTGGATCTGAGAATACGAATCTTGCATGGGACCAGAAGGAGTGGGAGAGAGAAACGACAACTGCCAGCGGTTTGCAGACGTGTGCCTGGAGAATGGCCTAATGATAGGTGGAACGATCTTTCTTCACAAAACTATTCACAAGATAACATGGGTATCACCAGATGGTAGAACCAGGGACTATCTAATCTGGGTAGATTAGTAGTCCCTGGGTAGCCAGCAATCAGATTGACTACATCGCCATCAACCAGAAATAGAAGAGATCTATGATGGATGTTAAGGCTCTGCGAGGAGCAGATGTCGGAAGCGACCGAACCACCTTGTGCTATGCAAACTGAAGTTGAAACTGAAGAGGACACAGAATAAGAACAACAGTGAAGAACTATTCGACTCAAGTAGACTGCGAGACCCAGCAGTGAAGGCCCAGTTTACCATGGAGCTGGCAGGAATTGGAAAATATACCAGCAGACGACATCAGCAGCCTATGCGACAGAGTTCAGACAACATTCCTTGATACCAGCAGGGAAAGTATTGGGCTACAGAAAACGACAGAAAAGAATGGATTTCAGGCAGTACCTGGCAGCTGATAGATGACAGAAAAGCGGCGAAACAACAAATGCTAGCAGCGCACGATGGAAAGAAGGCAGCATCAACAGATAATTATAGGGGGAAGAATAGAGCTGTAAAGAGAAGTGCCTGGAATGACAAGAGGCAGCACCTGGACAGCCTGGTAACAGAAGCTCAAACAGCAGCCGAGAAATGTGACACAAGGACAGTGAACAAGATCACCAAGTCCCTCACTGGAGGATTTACCAATAAGACAACAGTAGTGAAAAATAAGAATGGCCAGGTGTTGATGAGGGCAGAGCACTATAGTTGTTTTTGTCGTTTTCTTTCTCCATCCACTGATCGTGTATTCATTTTACTGTAATATGTTCATAATTTATATCACTGATCTAGCGGCATCTTTACGGCATCTATACTATTTCCTTGTTTTGTCGTTTTAATATACAGACTCAATCGACTCATACGTATATGCATAAATAAATATGTTTTTGCACAAATGTATACCTAACGTTTTCAATTAAGAAATTGTACAAGCGAAATGGTATACTGGATTCCTTACAATAATACTAAATAGATTTACATATTATTTTTATCACTATGACAGGCTATGCAAATATATCTAAATTGTTTATGATGTATGCACCCACACCGAGGCGTTTTTATGTGATTTTATAAACGTGTTTAATAATGCAATGCATTTGTTCAAAATGTGTTAAACACGATGGACTCAGAAAAGATCTCATTTCATGCTTTTGAACTACCGAACCACAGAATTTGACTGATTTGTTTAAATCACAGAGATTCAGAACTTTTATGGTATAAACTAAAAAGTTATTTTAGATATAAATAATTATAAACTCTATACAGCGCTATTAAACATTTCATTCCCGAGAGTACTTAACCGGGATTCGAACTTTCGACCCCTGGATTGGTGGCCAAGCGACGTTCTAACCATTCGGCCAGCGCTCTCTAAAAAGAATGACAATTTGAAAGCTTTCTTATACTGCGTACTGATTCAACTGGATGCTGAATCAGACATAGAGATTAAAGCAGTATCATACTACTAACAGTAGTGAAAATATAAGAGCAGCGGCACATCTAAATTTAATTTATACTTCGCTAAGTTGGCGTGTGTGCTAATTTATTTTGACTTTATAGTCACTTTAGCAGTGTGAAGGGGTTAGTTCAACCCTACTGCCAGTAGTATGATACTGCGTTAAGCTTTAAATAATCTCTGTGTCTGATTCAGAATCCAGTTGAATCAGTACGCAGTATAAGAAAGCTTTCAAATTGCCATTCTTTTGTAGAAGCGTTGGCCGAATGGTTAGAACGCTTGGCCACCAATCCAGGGGTCGAGAGTTCGAATCCCGGTTAAGTACTTCCGGGAATGAAATGTTGAATAGCGCTGCGCTGTATAGAGCATAGAGTAAGTATACATTTAGATGTGCCGCTGCTTTTATATTTTTTTAGATAGAAATAAATATAACCTCTATACCATAGAGTAAGTATACAGTATAGAGGCTATATTTATTTCTATCTAAAAAAATATAAGAGCAGCGGCACATCTAAATTTAAAAAGTTATTGAATGAGGAATATAGTCAAAAAATATGAATAAAAATGAACAGCCAGATAATACGTAGATGTACCTAAAGCTTTTTAGTTTCGTTTTAATATGAGTTTACTGATTAAAACAACAAAAAAGCAAGTCAAATAACAATGCAAGCATGAAATAAATAGGTATATTCGATAATTTTAAATTGCTTGGAAAATTGTTCTAAAAATCTTTGTCATCGTTTCTGGGGCCCGAATAAGTGAGAGAAAACTTTTAACTTATTATCAGAAGAGAGAAAGATGATAATATGATGTACGATTAAAACAAATATGTATATGTCTATTGTTTTCAAACATCTATAGGTATCGATCATCCTGTGAAATCTAAATATTTTTATGAGTGTTTACATCGTTGAATGTCTAGGATACCGTGATCGATCACTACTGTATCCTAGACATTCAACGAATAAAACGATCGTTATATTCAGGCTGTGACATTAAATGATTTGACCGTGAAAAACCAACTCTGCAATAATCAAGGTCATGTGTAACTTTAGATGTAACTATAACTATATCTGTATATTAAGCCTCTATGATAGAATTCTGTCTGTTTTTATATAGTTTTTGAAAAATGAGATCTTTCTTTTATTCAATACATAACCATATTCTTACATCGGTATTCTCTACCATATACAATATGTAGTATTTTATTATATCTGAAACTTAATTTTAAATCTATTTAATAGTATTTTCCCATTTGTGTACCGCATACAGGAAATAAATCTTATAACTTATTATAAAATAATAAGTGGATTTATTTAGGAGTATTTAAACATTGCGATTACAAAAATAAGTTTACATAAGAAAGGAATACTCCAAGGAATAAAAAACAGCTTTTGGCTGATCTAGTTTATCCTTTTAATTAAATTAGCAACATTAGAAAAAAGAGAGAAATAATACAAAAAATATGTTAAAAGCGTCATATTAATGGTATAGTTCTTAATGGTTAAATAATAATAAAAGCTTTATTGAAAAAGGTTATTGTAAAAGTTAGTAACTATAGTAGGTATATTAAAATAAAAGGATGTAATACTATTATTTACATTCAATTAATATATTGTAATATGTTGTAACAATATGTAATACCTATAGGTATACTGGTATAGTTATGTAATAATTATTTATTATAAATGAAAAAAGAACACTTCGTCGGATACAGGAATTTTATTAAGTAATTATTAAGTAAATTGCAAACGTTTCACCCAGAGGGCTTCATCAGTGCAAGGTATATCAATGAAAAGCAACACGAATGCATAAATAT
>JAYJLU010633256.1:0-15931 GCA_036873645.1 Minona dolichovesicula | reverse complement strand
TAGCATCCAGATGTTTCTAAATATAGCATCCAGATGTTTCTAAATATAGCATCCAGCTGTTTCTAAATATAGCATCTAGCTGTTTCTAAATATAGAATCCAGATGTTTCTAAATATAGCATCCAGATGTTTCTAAATATAGCATCCAGATGTTTCTAAATATAGCATCTAGCTGTTTCTAAATATAGAATCCAGCTGTTTCTTAATGTAGCATCCAGCTGTTTCTTAATGTAGCATCCAGCTGTTTCTTAATGTAGCATCCAGATGTTTCTAAATATAGCATCCAGATGTATCTTAATGTAGCATCTAGTTGTTTCTAAATATAGCATCCAGATGTTTCTAAATATAGCATCCAGATGTTTCTAAATATAGCATCCAGCTGTTTCTAAATATAGCATCTAGCTGTTTCTAAATATAGCATCCAGATGTTTCTAAATATAGCATCTAGTTGTTTCTAAATATAGCATCCAGATGTTTCTAAATATAGCATCCAGATGTTTCTAAATATAGCATCTAGCTGTTTCTAAATATAGCATCCAGATGTTTCTTAATGTAGCATCTATCTGTTTCTATATACCTATATATGTATATGATTTTTAAATTTAGAGAAAGATGGTCAATTAGAATTCAAAGAGTTTGTCATTTTCTTCAAAGAGCATGCCAAAGATAAAGAAACTCAAGAGAAGGAGTTGAGAGCAGCATTCAGAGTAATGTCTTTGAATTTCATATATTTTCACTTGTGTTATAATATGTACATAGTAATAAACAGAATAACATTACCAAATTATATAATGACCAAACAATATTGAAATGATCAGAATTAACAATAATTAAAAATAACGTGAAATGTAAATACCATGGCTATAAGGCCTCCCACAGAAACCATAGAGCAGCGGTGCCTCTGAAACGGTTGCAGTAAACCTCACACCAGTGAAGTTTAACTGTAACACCGAGATGATCAAATCACTGAGCCGCTTGCATGACTTGTGTTAATGATGATACAGATTAACGATGCCCTTTGAAAAAAGAAAAAACTTTTTTTCGTCAACTTGTTTAATTAATTAATTTTTAGAAACTACGACGAATTAATTCGACGAAAATATAATTTTATAATGTAGAAAGTATTCTTATAGTACTTTGATGCATAAGATGTATTATAATTATACTGTATGACCATAGTTTTGCTTAAATGTGACATTCATTTGAATTTAAAGGTGTTTGACATAGACAATAATGGTAAAATTGATAAAAGAGAACTTCATAGAGCTTTAACAAAGTTTGGGGAGAGACTTTCTGACAAAGAAATTGAAGATTTAATGAGGGAGGCTGACGAAGATAAAGATGGCAAACTATCATACGACGGTAATTATTCCATGCATTTTAAAATTGTTTAACCAAAAATAAACATAAGACTGCTTATAAGACTGAAGGAGTGCGCTTAGTTGGTTTCTCTATTGAGTTTATTGGACAATAACTTACTGACTAACAGTTCTCAAAATGTTCATCTCTTTTGTGTTATCCCTGATAACATTTCTATGACGAGTTGTGTCTCAAAATGGTCTATTCTTGGTCGTCATACTAATTAGATTTAGAAAGGGTACTATGTAGTATGATATCTAATATAAAACCAAGCTATTATTAAATACTATAATACAAGAGAATAAGACATTTATATTATGTAAAAGAAGATAAAATTTAAGAATAATAATATAATATAATAATGACTTTATTATGAGTAAAATCCATGGCATGGAATTACATTGTTTTACATTGTTTTTTTACATGAATACATTGCTATATAAAATTGTCTACAGAATGATTCTGAAAATAGAAATGAGAGTATATCGAATCAAGAGATCCGGATACAGTTTTAGAAAACCAACACTTGTACCTACAGCTTGAGAAAGAGTATATATATATCTACGACTGGAAATATAAATATTATTTTTTGTTCTTTCCTGAAGAAGTTTTATTAAATAAATGAAACCTGTATCGCTATCATTACCCTTTTAATATTATGTTTGTTTATTAAAAATGTTCTAATGATCAAATTATTCTTTCCAGAATTTGTGAACCTGTTTCTGAAGGAATTCAAGTAACTATTCCAACATTCCCAAGACTAAGCATTTGATCATCGAATCCTTGGGTGTTTCTATGACATTATTTATCCATGTTATATCCATTATTTATCCATATTTTAAGTACATTATAGTAAATATTTATCCACAAAGCATTTTACATTAAGGAAATATCATATTTATTTTAACATGCTTGCAGTTCATACTATTATACATATATATATATATATATATGTAATAACCACTTTAATTAGCTTAGCACATCAAAATGTAGATCCTTATGTGTCTAATGTATCGTGCATGCTGGACAACAGATTTCAAATAATCGAAATCTATAAAATTTGTTTAGGCTTATTAGAAAATTATTAGGAGGCTATTAGAAAATGCAACGATATGACGGACACCATAGATATATATACCTATCTATGGTGTCCGTCATATTATAGCATTTTCTTTACAAACCAAACCAAGAAATTTGTTTATTTAGGTTATATATTTAGTGATATCTCAGATAGTTAAATGTCTAGAGTAAACAGTTAGAAATGGTTAAATCATTCTTGTATAATATTTCTGTCTGCCATCGAAAAAATGCTATCTCACTTTATTATAGAACATTTTAAATCTATATTTGTGTCTTAATAACTTGTAACTTGGATATAATTGAAATATAATGAAATTACTGTTAATTTTTAGTGTTTCAAATTGTTTTTATGGATAAATATTTAACTTTAAACAGAGCAATATATTTAGATTCACTTTTGATAAAATCATTTCAATCATATGTATATCCAATCAGCTCTTTTTCTTTTTTCTTCCTTTATCAGAGAGATCATTGATTTCAATTTCAATTCAAGTTTATTTAGGTAATTAGATAGGTACCTATAAAGATTTAAATACAGTATTATAACATATAATAAAATAATTGGGTATATAAAAGCTTTAAGCCAGAGGAAAAGAAGAAGTAAGGCTGATCACTGCTTTTATGAACATTATAATATGAATATATACAAATATGAATATGCAAATATGAATACCTATATATATATATTCATATTATAAATGCTCATAAAAGCAGTGATACAATATACCTACATTATTAAATACTTTACATGTTATTAAAGAAGCGCATGAGACTATAAAGACTAAACCTGTCTGATCTGATGTTAATATAATTTATGAAATATGTATTGTTGTGAGAGAAAAATAATAATGTAATATATAGGCCGTGTTCGAGTTGTACTAAACGTTTAGCAAGGACTTCTATTATATTAGAAGTCCTTGACGTTTAGGTTTTACAACTCGAACACGCGTTTGAATTCAATTTTTACTCGTTTATAGTTTCTAAAAATAGCATCAAAATAAATGTTTGATTGAGAAAATCAAACGCGATGAATTCGTTTGATTTGGCATCTGGACGCGCTGATTGGTTAAAAATTGTTTGCATTTGGAGCGCGGAACATTGTAAATCTCGAAAAAAAATTTTAAATACATAGTAAATATTTTAATTTGATTTTAAAATTGATTGTATTACATTTCTTTGGGTGTTTTTATATGATAATCTTGCAAACATGCTTGGTTTTTGGAAATATAGGTTGAAATTACCAATATTTAATTGATAGAGTTCTTTGTTTAATTACCTTGTACAATTTTATGAAGTTAAATCATCATAATGCTGTTTTTAAAAAGAATCCTGAATATATCCCATTTATAAAAAAAACTAATACATCATTGTATAATTTAGAGTTATGAAACTCAGGAGGAATAAAATAAGCCATCGTAAAAACTTCTTATTCAAATATGTATATTTTTTAATTGCGTGCTCCAAATGTAAACAATTTTTAACCAATCAGCGCGTTCAGATGCCAAATCAAACGAATTCACCGCGTTTGATTTTCGCAATCAAATGTTTAATTTGAAGTTATTTTGAGAAACTAAACGAGTAAAAATTAAATCCAAACGCGTGTTCGAGTTGTAAAATCAAAACGTTTATAGTACAACTCGAATACGGGCATACAGTGTTTATTTAATCAATATTACGTTATTACGTTTTATCTTGTCTTTGAAATATTTATTATTCATTTTGAGCGACTATTTACAAATTTAAAATCATTTGACAATTTATTCCATTTTCTGCTATTTTGTTGGATTTTTCGAAGATTGTGCGATTATAGTTAAATCATTATTACGTAGAAGATTTCTATTCATAATGACTTTTCCTAATTTCCTTATGAGCGTTGTAGGTATTCTTTTTGGTGGATCATGAATTACTTTATGACTTATTAATAATGTACGATGATAGTTAAACATGTTTAATGCACTAAAATTGATTTTTAAGAAAATTTGAAACAAACCAAAAACTGCAAAGACATTTTACACATTTTTGAAGCATTTCAAATTAAGCTAAATTGAAAAATTGTATAGATATACGTCCAAAGATACTTAATATGTATGACATATTATAAAGTATCTTTATGGCTATATCTATACGATTGTTCATCATTGTTAATATACAGAGTGTACCGGAATCATGAGTAGATATTGAAAACATATTCAACTTTTATATGAAAACCTTGACTGCAAATAATTATTCGGCAGTTCCGGCAATAATTCGGCAATAAGATTCAAGATTTGCCTCCTGTAGCATTAGATGATGACATGAGTAGAAATCGTCAAATAAATAATGCGTTTATTAAGTAAGTAAGTGTTTATTATTATTAAAAAAGTTAATGCAATCGAATGAGAAACTAAGTGCAGAAATTCGGGATAAGTAAGATAATAAAAGTATACATGAGCAACAATACAATGATGAATCAAAAGCGAGTAAGTCAAAGTTAGGAGAATATAAGTATTTGCTGAATATTAGGTATTATTAAGACAGGATATCGTAACAATGAAGGCAACTGTGTATTAATTGTATTCATAAATAGATCAAAAACATAATGAGCTATTTTATATTCAAGGTTGTCAATTGAGCTGGACATATTTGTATAAAATAATGACATTTTAGGTACCTATATAAGTCGTTGATGAGACTGAATCCGACTAATATTTAAGAAATTTATTATTTTTTATAGATTAAAAAAGATTGAAATTATCAGATTATACTATAAGCTTCATTCTTTCAACTGATTTTATCTCCTGTTAATGTTTATTATGTCCTAAAAATGTTTACAATGTTTTCAACACAAAGAAGATTAAAACAATTTTTTTATGGAATATGGAATGAAATATGATCTGTTTTGGTATTAACACAGAAACATGAATTTATTTTTTATTTTGTTTACCATATTGTGAAATTGAAAATTGAAAAATACTAAATTATTTTTTATTCTATATAAATTACTTCGATAAATACAGAAAATTATTTATTCCCGAATTGATACATAACATCAGTTTCTTCTTTTTAATATTATCCTCATTGGTCTCGAAATTTACCGGAAGTTCACTGCTGTTCCCTAAATTCTCCATTGAATTGATCATTGTATTTCTATGCACACCTACACAAATGAAATCTAATAAGTAAAAAACGATAACTCGTGAAATTTGTATTGCCCCCAATAAATGAAAATGAAAAAATAAAGATTTTATATTTTACAGAAGTATTTATTTTATTTTTGTTTTAAAACATTGCAGAGATAAAATAAAATTCCAAATACTAATTCAAATTAATATCTTCAAAACTGCAGAACATAGATAGCTCTCCGAATATTGGGAAATTGGTGTTCATGAGTTGTTTTTAGAACGTGGACTCTTAATTGATCAGTCCCAAGTCCCAAGAACGGACGACCCAGTTTATTGGTTCTTTTTTCAATGAAATAATGAGTTATACATTTGCATTTTTAAGTTAATATCGCTACGGATTGTTGAACAACACTGATCATTTACAATCTTCATGAAGAAAGAATATTACATATACATATGTCTTGCTATTGTTTTATCAGCATGCTCAAATTCCTTTTTATCCAATGATTCTTTTATTTCATACAGAATTTGAGATCATTAAAATAATCAATCTACTTACATTCAGTATATAAGGAATGTGATGTTTTATATAAAAGTTAGAAAATTAGAAAAGCAATTTATCCCAAAATAATATCAATTTTTTAATTCTTATTTTTATCGCCCTAGATATCGGATTTCTATGCAATTACCCTATTTAATCTAAAATCCCCTATTTCTTATTCTGTCGGTTTGTTTGAAGTTTTCGGCTGCGTTTTCTGTCGCACGAATAACAACATCGAAGCAGCAAGTACTGGCCAAATACGAACCATTGCAACTAAAAGAGTTCAGCTAAAATAGAAATTATGAGTAATGTGTACTTTTTCAAATACTATAAAAGATAATACATAGATATTTTATATAATAGCATGGAGAATTTCCGATCGCAAAGTATTTCCGCCATTGTAAAATCAACAAATTTCAAATTATCCCCTTATCAACCTTAGTTTTATTAATTATTATATCTTTAGAAGCCTTTTTCTATATTTGTTTCCGAAGACAATTAGCGAGGTGTAAAGACTTTTAAAGATGTTAATATGAAGAAAGAAATTCTTCCTCTTAAAGGTTTTTACACCTTTATCATTTAACTTTAACTACAAAGGTTCTAATAAACGAAGAATTTCTTTCTTCAGATTCTTCTTTAAGATTGCCGTATATTTCTTTTATTCAATAAAAGTTTGTTTATCTATTGTTGTTTCCTTTATTGATAGCGCACTTTTTAAAATAAGCGTGTGAGCTCTGTTTATGACTGAAATTAGCAGTAAACAATATGATCTTCTTCTTCCTCTTCAAGTGCCATGTTCGATGAGGACGTCGTTGAAGGTCATAGTTTTAAACAAAATTCGATCCTTCGTTGTGCACATGATTTGCCTCTCGGAGATGGTTACGTTCGTCTGTAATTGTCATCCACTTGAAGAACATCTCCGTCGCCTCAAGTCTCCATTCCATATTTGTTGAGATGATCCAGCACTCGTCAGAATGGATTTCACGTAGCAATCTATGATCCGCATTTTGGTATTCATACATCCTACTGTCTTTCCAAGAATTTTTCGCGAGTTTTGCCATGCCTATTCTCCTTCTGATTTCCATATGGCATATGGCATATCGCATCTCCTTCACGTCACTGATCCTACTGCCTCAGTTGAAATTCCTGACTTGTTGGTCCCAAATGTGTAGTACGCAGACGGGGATCGCTCTGTTTCTTTGCAGACCACCACGCTCTGTGTCTTCGCACAATTGATGTAAGGCCCTTCTTCCTGCTCTCTTCTATATCACTTTTTCAAGAAGTGCTTGTCACTTTTCCTTCGATTCGGCAGGCAGAACTGTATCGTCCGCGTATCGCACATTAGCATCGATATAATTATGGACAATTCAATACATATTTTAATAGCCAAAGCTCTACATTTATAACCAATCAAATTTACTCTAATTATGCTTAAAATGTTCAAGTATATAAAGTAACAAACAAGCGAACGAGGTCAAAGAATTTTATTAATAATTTCTTACTGTTGAACAGATTTGTGACATTGAAGGCCTAAATTTATAAATCACTCTTCCTGTGGAGGCTTGTATCACATCAATAGTTGGCTCCATCTCTTCTTCTAGCTTCTCTTTATTTCTATCACCCGAACAATAAGAGAGTGGACTAGCACCCAAATGACCAACCGCTATTAAATTCGAATTCGGATGCCAGTCAACCTGTAAATTTTACTGAAAAATTAGAAACTAGAAACAATTCTAGAATTGAAATGATGAGAAGTTTTTTCTAAAATGGTGTAAATGACATATGAATTACAGAATTCACTGAAGCTCACAATTTGGAAATAACTATAGCCAGGTCAAGAACATCTCAATAAACAAAGAATATACACTGTGATATCTGATTAGAAATATTAGAAATTATTAGAAATTAGATATCTGACTCGACCTAAAAATAGATAACAACAAATTGTATGAATTTATCTATCAACTCTCTCCTACACAAAGTAAAACAGATCGGTCTGTACATGAATGAGAATAAACAGAAGAATATAATCTGTATTGGCGAACAAGGAATTGTAAAGTCCAAAAATGGAGCAATTATAAAGCAAGTTAACTAATTCCAATTTCTTGAAGCATGGATTGTCAACACAAAAAGTCATATCAACTCAGAATCGCCAAAACATGAAGTGCACAAAACACTAAACTTCTCAGAGCCTCCCTAATCATTAGCTCGAAAGAACACCGTACAAATGTTGACAGGGATATTCCAAAAATATCTGAAACAATTAAATGGAAAGGATGCTTTTTGCAGGATGACTGTTGGAGAAGCAACGAGATAGTGAAAGACCTCATCTTCCGGGAACCAACACACGGAAAACGTAAATGAGGAAGACCCCTCAAAAACCTCTGAGATGGTTGGCGTAGATTTGTCAAGCTTAGTCGGGTAAATCCCGACTAAATAAGTAAGTTTACCATCTATAGACTAGTACCAGTATATACTTGTACATTCTATAATAGTATAATAGGATGAATATATCATAGAATTAGACACATTATCATGTAAGGTAAAGGTGGATCTATATTATATGATCTGGGTCTGTAACAGTTGTTTTATGATTTCAGTGAGTGTCAATGCTCAATTTTACTTCAACTAAGTAAGTAACACTTAATTTGACAATGTGCTTAATAATTTATTATGGTAACTAAAAGAAAGCGGGTTATTACGAGAGAATGGATAAACTGATGGATCTCATGCTATACAATTATATCTCTCTAATGCTACACAATCTTAATAACAGAATAAATCAAAAGAGGTGTATAAATATTTTAAAAATATACAGACTAAAAGAGGAACGCTCATGTAAATGATTGTGAAACTACCTACTATAGAGTTAAAGTTCTATGTAAATATTAAAATTCATCATAAGAACGAGTGCAACATTTTGTTCTACCAGATTCCATCCTTCCTTCCACTGTCTTTACATTAAATATATTAGGTCTACTCTTATCCACTTTGTGAATATTGATTCTGATTGGTTGAGGGGCCGATGTGCTACGATACGGGAAGGTGTTGTATTTTCTCGGTGTTTTATGTGACGTTTAATATTCTTGGCTAAGGAAAGAATATAAGAAACAAATTCTGTTCCCCGAGCGGTTATTATCGTCTTTTGTGTCAGTTGCGAGGAACAAAGACATGACAAACGATCATGATTATTTTTGTCGATCAAAGGAAGGATATGACTGAGATGCTTCATATTATGCGATCTATGGAAGTCAACATAAACAGGCAGAGGAAAGTCCCCTTCATGGGACAACCAAACCTGCCCACCTCATGACAATATAATGCTACACAAATCAATGTAGATACATGGTATTTACATTAAATGGTGTTTTGTGGTGATAGAATCTGTGGTGTTGCTCAATAATTTTGGTACAAATCCATGATTGTGCCAGATCAGTTCCTCCTCCACTCTCTTGATAGATCCTGATCTCTCTCATCTGATCAATTGTCACTAAATACCTGTCTCTACCCATACTCTGCTGTAAATTAAATTTAGCAGAAGAAACCCCGGATTTATGAAAGAAAGTAGATAGAGCCTCTCTTTTCGGTGGCACAGTATCATTCAAGCTGCTCAACTTTGCTAAAAGTAGCCTATAGTCCCATAAACAAACGGTAAAGTCATTGGAAGCTGTGACAATCAAGTAATCATTCCATGGACAGAACTCCATGTAGTTTATCTTTCCAGTATGGAGATGCAGGTGACCAATCTGAAAATACAGTTACAGCATAGCTTTAAACATAATATTATTAAATAATGAAAATAAACGATGAAGGTTTATTTGACGCCAAACTAAGTTTTTATAGGGCACTCATTAGTGGTACAAAACAGCCGTAAATAGAGATCGTGGTTCTAACAGCACCAAAAAGGTCTTCTTGAAATTCCCTTATAAAGGTGAAGTCTAATCACTAATGTTTACAAACCTCAATTTACTTAAGAAACTTTCAGCGTTTATTTTCATTATTATATATAAAAATATTAATCAAAAATAATAATTTGGTACATTTTAGCTCATAAGTATTAGTAAATTAAAAGTTGAAGAGAAGTTGAAGTAAAAGAATTAAATATGTAAAAGAAGACGTGTGTATATTGCATCATTAGTATTTAATTGAGAAAAATGTGATAATATCCTACTTTTGTCACATTATTTCCATTCTCAGTATCCATAATAGTCACTCCACCAAAATTATCGCCTACTAGAAGAAAATCATTTACTAATGAAATTGCGGAGCATGAGTACCAGCGACTGAAATTATAAGATCAAGGACATCATTATATTTGGGTTTGCCACCACTTTTCAATCAATTTACATATATAATACATATTATTATGATAGAAAAATGGAAATCAAAACGGCGTGATGTAATAAATCAACACAGTAGATTCAAATTGCATTTGAGGATTGAAGTCTTAGCCATTTTTATATAGGAAATCAATGTCATAAAAGTCTAGATTTTATATTAAGTCAATTCATTTAGAATGAACTCTCTGACTTCAATATTAACTAAGTGGAATCCAGTGATGGAATCAATACCTATGTATATAGACATATAACTTATTTATTATACATAAATATATTCATATACACATTAGATATCTATGGTGGAATCTCAGTGGAGAAAATGATTAGTTAAAACACGTCATTTAAATATATGTATTCGATTTTTTATTAAATTTAGCAGAAGAAACTCCTAGATAGTCTTATTATAATATAAAATGCTTAACAAAAGCTTAAAAACAAAAAAGTTTAATTTAATAATATCAAATCACCTAAACTGACTGCTATTCAAAATAACAGTTACTTTATTAGATTCCATATCTTTATATGATGTACTACCATTTACCGAAGTATATATGATATTTTGTGGTTTCGACGGTGATATATTGATGGATGTGATACTGTGTCCAGGGCCAATCTGTTACGGATAAAAATATTATTTCCAACATATTAAGTATAATATATTTAAAGAATAGATTAATGGATATTTTATCAAAGTGTTACTTACTTCATTATTTAAAGTATTTTCATTTAAATTTGCTGTTACATCCCATGACGTAACTGTCCCATGCTTGGAGCCTAACAGTAAAACATTTTCATTGTTTGGGTGCCATTTTAAGCTGGCAGTTCGTGAATAAAAAATTCTTTTTTCATTACAAACTTTCATTCCTCTAATGTCATTCAAAATTTTATTATAAATAACCTAAAATAATTCGCATATAGATATGTTTTCAGTACATATTTTTTATAGTGTTTAACCATAATCCTTATACATACATACTGAACTCAAATTCTGCCATCTATATTAAATATTTCATAAGTATAAACACTCATGTACACAAATGTAAACACTCAAATTCTATGGGCAGCGTCTACATTCTCCGTTTTTCATCCGATTTTAGACGCGAATCTTTTGAAAGGTTCATTTGCGGGTATTGATGGTCTCATTTTAAAAAATTATGGGGCACTGATTTTTCAGACTTTCGAAAGAAGATTTTTTTATATTTAATTAATTTGACTAAATTGGATTTTACAAAAGAAGACAGTCAATATAAAAAGCCATGTTACAAAATTGCTTGTTACTCTAAGGTCTCCTATTTACAGTTGAGTTTATTTTATATACCTATAATAATCAGTAATGATCATATTTATAATGAATATTATCTATCTATGTATATTTAACTTAAACAAATAATGTGAGACTAATGTGAGTTTAAATATTGTTTATATATGTATGTACCTACATGTTTAGGAAAGCTATCTAGTTATTGACCTATCAATATAGAATTTAAAAGTATGATTGTTATTTCTCAATTCATTCCAATTGGTTCAAATTCCAAGAGACTTGAATGAGACCTGCGTTATACCTACCTAGGTGAGTAGTAGGACATTATCTTTTTAATGTGTAACACATAGAAATAGATTATTCATAATAACGGAATTATTATAAATAACGATAAAGATATAAAAATGAGTTACATAAAAATCAATTATACCTGTCTATAAACATTGAGAATATTTAAAAAGAAAATCTGGAACATGTCCACATTTCTTTGCAGAATAAATTAAAATGTGTTTCATCCTTATTTCATCAGTCAAATTAGAATATAAATTATAGTAGTTCAATGATGGTAACATATTCCCCAAAATAAATTTTGTTGCCTCAAAATTAGGACAGTAAAACGAATACGATTTTTGACGGATAGAAATTTAATAAAAAAGGATCATGTACGCACCTAAATTCAAAAAGACGAATATGTGACCATCCATCAAAAACGGATCGTGTGGACACTGCCACAATTTTAACTACCTCTATATTCTTAATCTGTTAATGCTGAGTGTTGCATAGAGATAATGTAGAAGTGCCAAAAGTCATTAATGAGTATATACACCCGATAGATCTCATAGATAGCTACCTACTTCTATTTTTACAATATTCACATTTTTTAACTAACTATTTGATATCCTAATTTACATATACAATATTATAATTACGGGTTGAAAATACTTTGCATATTTGGTTGAAAAAAAATTTAGAATAGTTTTAATCAAATTATTGTCCCCTAAACATACCCCAAAATTGACTTCTCAAAGCTATATTTTAAACTAGAAAGTTGCCACCAAATTGGTCACAGTAGTATTTAAAAATAATATAGAATATTCATAGCTATATAAAATATGACTATTAATTACAAAATAATACCTAAAAAATTCTGTCATTTTGGATTAAATTAGTAAAAGTTAATTGAATTCTTTCAAAAATAATATAAAATTAAGATTATCAAAATAATTACAATCTATAATTAATTTTTATTTATAATTTACAATCCATATTAGATAGTAGTTTTAACAAAATAGTTCTCATAGGAAGGCACTTACATTATCAATTTCTTCATGTTTAAAAAGGCCTATTTCTCTTCTATGAAAGTCAAACATTTCAGGAGTTCTAAAAAAGATTATCAATTTTCAAATAAGTTTAATACTTGAATGAATATGAAACCACATATAAACAATACATTTGATTATTCATTAGAGTATGTTTAGTATAAAAATCAAGTTAATACATTTTGAAATTGTGTAACACTAAAATACATATTATTCTTAAAGGAATAAACCTTAAATATCATTAGAAGTATTTTTGAATCTTTTTAAAACATGCTACTTAACTAATGTTACCTGAAATATTGATTTAGGCAGATATGATTTCATTAAACCTTTTATACTTTTGGTTTAATACTTAGTTTATAAATAAACCCCATATTGAGGGATTATTCAAGTTAATTGTTATCATTGCAAACCTTTTCTTAAAATAATGATCTATGTAATTACAATATAGATTAATATTCTAAATAAATGATTCATCTTAGTCAATCTAATTTTTTTAAATATTTTAATCCCTTTTATTTAATACATACAGGTCAGCACTAAATTTGTTTGCATGATTAGTACATTTTTTATATTTGATAATCACACTTTTACTTCTTTATAGTTAATCATGATAATGCAAAATTATGGAATTAAGCTAGACCTATTTTAATTTTTAATTTTTAAAGCTAAAAGGATAATGATAAGTATTGTACCATTTGATGTTTTCATTTTAAAGCCGGTCACAGCAGAATATTTATTAATGTGCTATGTGAGATATTGCTAATTATTTCTAATTTGATAGAGTGCCATTTTGGTTCTTTTTAAAAGTTATTCATAAGTTATTCCTAGCATATCAAATAATGGTGATCCTATATTTTAGTGGCATAAAATAACTAAAATACATAAATTTGTTTAATATTGTCAATAAATATAAACAAAATATTGCAACAGAGTCTATATACACTTCGAATTATAAATCACAATGAAAATTTAGTGAACACCCAAAAATCTACATATATGTACTTACTAAATGGGCTTTTAGATACAGCAAGTAAAATTGAAGAATCAATGTGCTACCATCTCTGAAGCTTCTTCAATTCATGAATTTTTCTCATTATGTTACTATCATAACATACAATGTCTAGATCCTTTCAAATGAAAAAGATTGAAATAAAGTGCTAAAATTTGAACAAAAGTTTATTTTATGCTAACATTAAATAAAATCAAAACATTGAAATTTTGTATCTATTTTATGGTGCTAAATTATTAATTATAATTATAATTATTATGCCACTCAAATAATAACCCTAGCAAATTATGAAATATTTAAAATGTAAAACATATTTTTTTAAGACAAAAGAGAATTATTTATCATTTTTTTAAATGGAATGCAATTTGATATTTTATAATAAAAAAGTGCTAATGTAGTTCAGATAGCTATACATGATTATGTTGATAAAATGTTAGTGGTTAAGGTTAGGGTTAGTGTCATAGTTATGGTCAGAGAATTAATATAACATCAATACAATAGCACTCAGATCTAACCTTAAACCTAACTCAAATTATAATGGAAAATATATCATAAGTGAAATATACAACATAATTGCATACTTTTGTACCTCCTTAATTAGAAATTATTTTAAACTTATGAACACTAAATTTAAAAACAATTACTTTGAACTATATGTGTTATTCGACAAAAATAAAATACCCAAATATAGTACTACCATTTTATATTTTTAAGCAGAAAGATTAGGTTAGATTCTTGATACATTTAGTTCTAAAATTTAATATTTTTATGATAATATTAGAAGTTCGTCTACAAACATATTAAATTATAAAATACTATAAGAATTCAAAATATAGGTATCAAATATTGCGTACATATTTTTAGATTATCGATTCAATTCTGAAAGAGCGAAATCCTCTTATTCAAATTAAATGGAAACCTCTTAACTGACGCATTTTACGTTAGTTAAAATAAACGCAGAGCTTTTTATTCTGGCACCTGAAAAATATTTTGCTTCGAGTACATATTAATAACGAAAAAAATAGTTATGTAAATTAATTTGATTACATGCCATTTCTAAAATGCGTTTGATTTTAAAAATAGGAAGATTGCTGTTCTAAAGAGTGTATCCGAATAGGTAGTTTTTACAGAATACACGTGTATTCTGTAAAAACTAACTATTCGGATACACTTTTACAATTAATTATTTTAGCGTAAGTACTTACGCTAAAATAATTAATTGTTCAAAATGTAAATGCTTTCAAGAACTTAGAAATGTTGTGCTAATTTTCTTTAGTATGCAAGTTAGTTCCTTGTTTCCAAAGAACTGGAGGGTCACTCTAGCACAGGCGATTTTCGTATCATAGAAAATGCTTAAATTCCATCGAATAAGCAGGAACATAAAATCAATTCAATTCAGGATTCATTCTCCAGGTTAGCTCTCCAATTTTATGTATGACTGAACTGTTAAGATAACACATAGATAACACGAAGATAACACATTCGAATCCTTTAGAGCATAGATTTAACAGTGGTGCAACGATTTACTCTTGACGACATTGATGTTGATTATTTGGACAAAAACAAAGTGGGTGCCTCACACTCTCACTCCGTAAAATAAGGCTTTACGTATGGAACAAATAATTAAATTGCCAAAATTTAATAGAAAGATTGTAATTGTCCAATTTTGCGACAATTTAATGAAACAAAAAACATTCGCAATCGCCGCAACCCCAAAACATTGGATAACCTGAACATTGCAGGTGACCATACACGTTCTACATATGTACAGCTAAATATAGAACACCATTGGAGGTTAAAGCCATCTCTCAACGAAGTAGACATTCTTTCGAAATTCTACGGAGGTTAAAGATATTGCAAAGGTGCGAACTATGCTTCTAAGTCATAGAGTAATATATTATAATGATCAAGCGAATATT
>JAYJLU010632145.1:0-12012 GCA_036873645.1 Minona dolichovesicula | reverse complement strand
AGAGGAATAAACATGCTTCCAGATAGATGGAGAAGGTGTGTGGATGCTGATGGGGATTATTTTATGAGAGAATAAACTTTGCTACTTTTTACTATGCTTTGTTGATTGTTATTCCATATTGTTCCATTTAAAATATATCTAACAATTGGAAAAACATTTTTTTCACTTATTCAAAATGACAAAACTTTCCGATAGTACCTATATATTGTATTTATAACAGATGGATTGTGCATATTATACCATGTACTATATATTTTCATGACTTACATTTTAAAAATTAATAAAATAATGCAATTCAACAGTGTAACCAACAGTTTATCATTTAGTTTTAACAATTTATACTTTTATATTAAGGGGTATTGTATATAATGTACCATCTAGTGCATACATTTAGGGCCAGTATAAAGCTAGGAATGGACATTGTCAGAATCTACTGTCCATGCAAAATTACTATTACTATCTCTCTACTATGCATAACAGAGCTGTTTATGAAATTTGCTTATCCATTGATGGAGCTTTTCATAGTTAAAATGAAAGAGAAAAGACAAACTGCTTTTAAAATCTTTAAATTAAAATTAATTTCAAGGCTAACTTCCTGCTTGTCAGTTAAAATAATAATGAGCCATTGATACACAGAGAAGTATACATCAAGAATTGTATAGAGTTCATAAATGAAATCAACAGCTAGAGGAATGAACCTGAAACAGAGAATGATTAGAGTTCAGAAAGAGACACATAATGAAAAGCTAAATGAATAATAGAGTGGATGAACCTGAAACAAAGAAAGATCAATAATAAAACATACTAAACATTAAAAGCAATAAATTAAATAAAAGCCTCAGGCAAATAAAGGGAAAAAATACAATGGTTAAGACACAACACATGAAAAAACATAATTAAAGTTGAAGAAGACAGGTGAAATCCTCCATAGAGTTGAGGTCAGGTTTGTGAGATTGGATTTCTAACACCTCTGCTTATCTTATGTCCACAGGGTCCTTTGCATGATAGATGATTGATGTCTTGAAAGATCCTCTACAGGATAATTGGTGTGAGAAGATAGGAGACGAGTGCTGGGAGAGGTGTTCTCTGATCGGAAGGTGTAAAAACCGGAATGTGCTGCCTATATATTCTATTTTACATTTCTTGCATTTTAATAGGTAGACAACATATCCCAGAAATTGGGCCACACAATAAGAATATCACACCCAACGAATTCACTGAGTCAAGCACTTGGCTTGCAAACCATCCAGCTTTCAAAGGAAGAACCTGCTCCATCCAGAAATGCTCCATTAAATAAGAAAACCTGTGCTTCAAGAAAATAGTTGTCTACCTATTAAAATGCACAAAATGTAAAATAGAATATATAGGCAGCACATTCCGGTTTTTACACCTTCAGATCAGAGAACACCTCTCCCAGCACTCATCTCCTATCTTAAGCAGTTTGTCTTTTCTCTTTCAATTTGAATATTACTATGCTGCTTGAGCTTGAGCCTGTTCCTTTTCATAGTTATTGATCATTTGTAACTAACAAAAATGAGATCATATAAGCTGTATAGCTATTATTCAGTTGTCATATACACTAGCAGTAGAGTAGACAATGGATAATAAATTTTTAGTCTTTATTGTTTGAAAGATTGAGCTCTTTGATTATAATTGAAGCTATAAACATTGCAGACTTTGCTCAACATACACAATGCAAATAATTGATTTAATAGTAAACAATTAGTTTTAATAAAGTGTTTGTCAATTAATTTATGTTAGATAATCTGGTTTTTAATATGATACTATGCTATTTCAAATTATTAAATAGATTCCTAGAGAGAGTATCATTTCTTCATCTCATTCATTACTGCACTATATCATTAAATAGAAATCGAATCTGCATCCTTTCTTCTCATTCGTCATATGATTGAATCTGCTATTAATAGAAACATGAAGAAATATTGTTATCTTTTATAAATATTTACACAAGTTGTAGAAACTTTTTAAGACAATATATCTATACATGTTTGTCCTTACACTGATTATATGTACATCTTATGCTTTGTAAATAGTTTTAATGCCCCTATGCATTTATATTATGCATCCATTGTTTGGTTTTGCATTAAGATACTTCTAATTAAAATGACTAAGTTAAATTCAAATATATTGCACTAATGAATTATAAATATTATTTCCTAACTCAGGTTATTGTTAGGTATATTCCACATCTTCTATGAGCCAAACTATATAATTTTTAGCAGAAAGTTCAATGCAAACCCATTCAAACAAATTAATCATTTATAAAATTTGGGTCTCCAATCATTTAGATTTAATGCTTACCTTTCATGCAAATTTTTAGATCTTCTCTTTATGGCCAACAATCCTGAACACATTGCTCTCAGAGTATTTTTACTACTGCTCTCTATAGGTTTGATAGTAGTATCCAGCATTTTCATATTTATCAAGCGTCAAGTTTCACGAAGAAAGAGTAGACTTTCTAGACACTACTATGTCCCCATTGGATCCGCAGCTCCAAAGGTTTGAATGAACTTTGAATATTTTTTAAATAACTTTATATAAAATGTATTCTCTATATGTTAATACTTATTTATTTATTTATTTCCATAGATTGTATGGAAATGTATTATGGGACAGATTGTGTTAGACACTGCTCATATAAAAGCACTTTTCTCCATAGATATCTTCTTCTTTCTGAATCATTTGTACATCTCATGGTCTTCAATAGGGTACAATATATTCTATGTTTCCAAAAATTCAATTCTATTTTAAAAGCGTGTTTTTTATATTTTTTTATTTTTAACATTATTACTCAAATAACAGAGAAATATAGATAGTTCTATTGATACTGCTACTATCAAAACATTGAAATGTGTATCAATAACGGTTTTGTTATACAAAAGACTGACAAATTCCTATCAGAATAAAACTCACGATTCCAAATTATTTCCTCTCCTACACGTCTCTCTCTCGATTTATTGATCCTTTCGTAATTATAGAGAAAAGCGCTTCTGAAAATAAAAACCAAAGGGGACAATATGAAATTGGTTTTATATTGGTGTTTTAATTTAGACTAACTATAGCTCGCTGAGTAAGAAGAAAAGGTTTATTTTTCTCAAAGTTTTTGTGCATTTATTTATTCTATTGTTTAACATTTGGTTATTTCAGAATGTGAAGGAAGATTTAAATAATAAGATCAACTCCACTATAAAAGTTAGATGTGAACCAGCCGTACTCACCCTTGAATATGTCAACAATAGCTCACTCTATCTGACTGATCGTAAGTAGTGACATTCATAAAATCCTTGATCTTCAATACCAATCATTCCCGTTTAAATATTTACAACTTATCTGCTGGTAATAATTTTAGCGAAGTATTCATTTTACTATCGGATGAAGGCTGTTGATGAATTTAAAACATTACGTAAGTTAAATTTTCTTACTTCCAATTTGTTGGCATGAAAGAAAATAAAACGAACGAACCACTTTCCTACATTATCTTATAGAAAATGCTATTCTTCGTGTGCACGCTTTGCTCGAGGTGCCTCCTCTGGTGAATATTCGAGACTTCCTCACTGCATCTCGAGAACGTGTGTTGAAGGGTGCAAGCCGCACTGTCATTGATCGATATTGCAAACTCTACAACTGGGCCAGAGAAGACCCAGCAGTAAATAATACCTTGATATGTCATAGAAATGTCAACACGAAATTATTTCTGTTTACAATACCTTGTCATTAGATTAATAAGATGTAGTTTGCGATACCACAATTATAATATTTGATGACTATTTCGGACATGTATCGCAAGGAAATCTAGGCAGCGATTATACTTTTTAAACTGTCATATATTTTAATTCCGAGGGTTCAGTTTCCGCTATGCCCCCTTTTCAGCTTCCGAGGTTGAAAACCGAGGTGTGTATTTATTGTAAATTTTTCATTTAGTTTTTCGTTTAGAATAAAATAGGATTGTTAATACATAATTATTTTATGCATAATCGAATAAGTAAGCTGAAGATTGAAGGAATTATCCATAAACACAATATGAACCACAACAGAACATTAATCAAAATTTACAGTAATACTTTTTTATATGGTCATCAATGTCAATTTTATTTTTTTTATTTTGAAGGCCAATTCCAATGCTAATTTCAAGTTACGGCGGAATAGTCCGCAAAAAATAATTATTTTTGTCCGCGGTAGTCCGAGATTTTAAAAGATGTTTTCTTTTTTAGATTCAGTTTGAAATATATTTTCATCACCGTAATTTAAATACAAGTAGAGCGTTATAATAATTATAATAACATAATTAATTATTAGATAATTATAAGTCGCGCGGGGTTATAATCGGAAATATTAGTTGGAGGGCTGTTATGAAAATATTAGCTTTAAGAAGCGATTCATATTATCATATTATCTAATAATTAATTATGTTATTCTTTGTGTTTCTTCAATTTGATTAGTTTCTTCAAAGAATTATTAAATTTTGACTGCTATTCATATTCGATAACTATCAATGAATGATTCAGTTAAAATTTAATCGTTTCTTGGATATACCGCTTCAACTTCATATCTATGAAAAGAACATGCCCTATAGGGATGTTCTTAAGGATACAAATTACTAGTTAATTTTGATATTATACCTAGGGATGTTATTTTCATCCATGCGATACATCTTATATTACATGGCATTCTTCTAAATTCCCTCGGTATCATAGAAATTTCCCTCGGGCTTAAGAACACCATGTAATATCTATATGTATAACCCTTTTTAAATGACTTGATATGTTTCTTAATTGCGCTTTGTTAGTTTTAGTCTAAAAATGATATTTTAGGTGTATTTTTTCAAACTTGTTTCCCTATTTGTTGACATTTTATTCAACTTTGCAATTTCAGAATTTCTCAGAAAAACAATACAACGATTTTGTATCTCTTCAACAAGAGCTGTTAGAATGGTGAGTTAACTATGACGTCATCACTCGTTAATTCCAAATTTTTAAAAAACATGACCTGGTATACCTGTTTTCATTCTAATTCGTATCTCGCTTTCTCGCTCTGTATCTTTTTACTTGTTCCTCTACGTTATTGTACGTTTGTGCCTTGTACGTTATTTTCGAAAACCGATGAACTTTCGACTTATCGATTTCATTTTCATGTGACATGTACAGGTTTAGCGACTCGTCAGCATAGAGTAATAGCAGTTACACGTTAGAGTTTCGACTCTCAAAATATTGATTTGTATATCGATGGTTTTGCTGTACCACAGCTGACAAATTCCTATCTTCGCCATTAGAAAACTACTAAATTTCGAATTGTCGCCTCTCCTAAATGGCTTATCTAATTTTAATAAATTTAATCTTTAGTAAATCTTTAGAAACGCTTTATTAATGTAAATATTCTTTCAATGAGCGAATTATTAAAATGACTAATAGATGATGAACATTAGAAATCAATGACTGATGCAAACATTGGCAGAGCAGCCTTATAGTCGGAGGGTCGAGTGTTCGATCCTTGTTCAGGCGTTGTCAAATAATTAATGTTCACAAACTTCACTTCATCAGAAGCAGGTTTAAATGCTCTCTGGGCCTAATCGCTGTTCTGTGGATGCTGCGGGAGGTCACACTTCAGGTGTCTCACTACTCTTGACTTAGCAAGTAGTAATAATACAAAAACACATTCTTTTATTTTCAGTGTTGCCCGAGGTTCCGCCAATACGATTGGTGAAGGTCCTTCTGGTGTTCTTCTGCCTGTGGTACGAAGTCGTCGGACCAGTGTGGACAGTGATGATTCGCAAACTGCTCTAATTGAAATTGGTGAATGTAAAACTGGACAGTCGCATGCTGTGAAGTTTATTAAGAAAGGTACGTAATGCTATTATTTTTACTATTATGTACATATTTATAATGGGAGCACTTTTAGATATATTGCCCGCATTTGTTCATTATAGAACAATTTATATATAATCTATATTTTTCAATCTATGTAACAACCAAACATATATTATTTATATTTCAGACAAGGGTATGGAAAATGAAGCTATTTTTCCCCTATCGTGAGATTTCTCGGGAACAGAATATTTTATCAGAGCTCATTGCTTTTCGATTAACTACACCAGACTCTTTCTTTTTCATCCCGTTAGGAATATACATATTTTAACATCTAATGTAGTGATAATTTTAAATTATTATATTTTGTATATCACAATTGGAATAAGCATTTGTTTGTACATACTACAGATACGTATTATAATTATGAATAAATATACTTTCCTATAAAGTAACAAACACCGAGTCTTACAGCTTTTTTATTTACTATACACAGCAAATAATATAGGTACTGTTTTAGTCCCGGCCAAATACATTCACCGAAGCCATGTGTATACATTTTTGTGTTAACAATAATCTTTCTTTTACGTTTGAGGAAGTCAGAGAGAATTCTAATACAGTCTACTCCGGCTAATCCGAACACCCCAAATAATGAAACATCGTTCGGACATCAAAATATAGTCAATCTCATTAAAGGCAAAATGTATCTTTCAAAGGTCACAGAAAATATGTGGATAACTTTCAGTATAATTATTATGTCTCCGTATCAGGAATTATATAGTATTGCAGTGCAGAATTTAACAAATGACAAATATAATTATCTAAAGAGAATTAATGAGATGTATATGAATACTGAGGGACGAATGAATGATGATATGAATTGAAAATGTCCAGTATGCTATTGAATGCTGAGGATTATCAGAGTAAAAATTTGCTTATATATATATCATTCAACCATCTCATTTCAAACCGGAAGTGAAATAAAATTTCGTACCCAAGAATATAAGTTTAAATTAGTAAAACGAAATAAAAACTCATTGAATGTAATCGAGTCTGAGTCTTTTGCCATTGTGTGAATGAAAAATGGTGCTTTTAGATTAGATTTAGTATACTATATACTAACATGTTAATGTTCCTCCTTTAGCATAGAAGTTTTGTCTGCTTAGCAGCATCAAAAGGTATCACAATCGCAACACGCAATCACAACAAAAAATTATCACAAGTAGTATTCTGCAGTCGAGTATTTATGAAAAAGAATATCTACTACTTGTTGGATTCTCACAAGTAGTACTCTGCAGTCTAGTATTTATGATAAAGAATATCTATTACTGTTTTTATTTTGGTCCAAATTATTAAATATAAATCCTAACTGTTTCCAGATAATTTAAATAAAAATCTCATATGATATTGTTTTTGTTAGTTTAGAGTAAAATTGTTTATTACTTATACGGAAATATTTTAAAAAACGCTAAAAATTATTTTTAAAAAAGTGAGGAGCATTCTGTTTGAATTCCTGCACATTCCTATTACATCTGTAGTTATTTTTTGGTCCAAAAGCAGTTTAGACAAGTATAATTATAGTTATACCTAATAAAAGCTAGTGGTTGGGATTGGGGTTGGTTATAAAAACATTGTATTATCTGAATATTCATGCCATTCAGATTTAACCCTAACTCTAGCTCACATTATATTTGAAAATATACCTCATATCTCTAAAGTGCATTTTTCAAAATTTTTCTGTGTCCTTTGAAGTAATATATAGTATCAAAAATTTAATATAAAACTTATGATCTTTCATCTATAAAAAATGTAAAGAGCATGGGAATTCACTATGTTATCATTTTTCCTCATTGTTTGTCATCTCAATATTTTTATTATATTTAGTGTTATCAGCATAATATTTATTGACTGATCAAAGCTATTAAAAATAGAGTAGGAATTATGTTAATAAGTCATGCATTTTATTAGGCATTATCAAATTTTATTATGTGTATTAATATATTATATAATTAAATTTTGATATTATTTAACCAGCCAAGTTAATGACTTGGCTTTTTCAGTTAAAGCTATCCCGCATTTAAATTCAGTGGAAATCTGCTCTTTTAAACATTTTTTCAGAAGGTTCCAAGATTCATTTAAAAACACATTAAAAAGAAAAAAGAAGGTTATGGTGATCCCCATGCCTCTGAAAAAGAGGCCCTCATTGCATAGTCAACCAAGGAGCCTCTATCACCACAGACTCAAACATGGGGCCTTCATTCTGTGGTTAACCAAAGAGCTTTAATTGCAATATATATTTGCCATCTTATAGAAGGTAACATAGGGGTAGCCCTTTCCAAAATATCATCTGCTGAAAATTCAAAATACTGTACACCAGCCCTGTAAAACAATGTTACATCATGTTATTACAAATTAATGTTAATTTGCAACATCTATTTCATTTTTAAATGTCAATGTAATAATAATGATTGACTATCATATACTACATATTCCATGTCCTTAATTTTAAATGATATAATATAACCAGAAAATATTATTTACTTATTCCTAGTTTTATTAAAATAATTAAAAATAATTAAAGAAATATGTATAATAGACAAAACCAGATCACAATAAAAGCATTACCTACCTACCTCAAAGTATGATAGACTACCAACAGGTTTGTAGGACATTCTAGGGGTGGTAATCTTCATGATTCTGCCATAGATAAACATTGAAATGCCAGTTTTAATCATTTTCAAGAGTAGAGAATGTCTAAAGTGTATTGTTATCATTATGAATGCTTGTTATTAATTCCTAAAATTATTTTGTTCAAATTTAGTTCAAAATTCATTACAGCAGCTTTGAGTTTACTAAAATAATTATTAAACTTTATTCCCACTGTCAGACCACCAAATCATTTTAAAGTGAATGGTTGTCTAAAACATTTATTGTCAGGTTTTAGGTCTATAAGAAAATATACTGCATGACCCTAAAATAATGTTAAGTCAATTAATAATGTTAATGTTAATGTACTATTATAAATAAGATAAACTGAATTATATTTCATTTTAAAATAAACTCGGTAATCAACCTTAAATCAACATGATGAGTAAGAAATTGATGAATTAAATAATAAGAAATCCACAATTACTGAAATTATTAAAATAATTAATTTTTTTATAAACTTTTAGTATCCAATTTAGGCTCTCTTAGAATTTAATGACAGAAAGATAATAACAGAAGCAATTTGTATTTTGTTTTAAGATTTTTAAGTACAATGTCAGGCCATATTTAAGAGAAATTTTAGAAAATTTGGTCCTCTTCCAGAGAATTAAACTATTTCTTTGTAGACAGAAAATTTATTGTTAAGATATACACTGAATAACATAAATTTAAACCTCTTATTATACAACTGCCTTGAAATATTAAATTTGATTATTTAATGATTAAAAAAAGGAATCTAATTTCATTTGATTATCTTAATTTCCTTCAATTTTATTTTTATTTTAGTGGCTGTTGTACAAGGTGATTGAAGCTGTGTGGCTTTGTAACAATAGCTATTTAGCTTTATTACGCTTAGCTTACTTTCTAAATTTCTAACTTATTCAAATGACTTCAATTAACAAACACTCTGTTGGTCATCTTGTTGATTCGATGAAACCATCTGCTCCTCATGAAAGTCATCACCAGCATTTTAAACGTCATATTATTAGTTCCACAACTAGCATAACCAAGTCTAGAGAAAACATTTTAAGTCCTGTTGGTTCACCATCTTTAGGAAGAAAATCGTTTCAGTCAGGTGATAAAACGTCCGAAAACTTTAGGGATGTCAATTCTTCTAGCACGAATTCCATTTCATTATTAGAGAAACGTATTGTTCGCGAATACAAATCTGAGTTCTTTCTTCCTAATGATATCGGTATTGCTGTGAATAGAAGGGAATGCTTTTTATCAGACAGAAACAACACCCAGGTGGAAGTTTCAATTGCTACCGGTTTTCCTAAGGATTCTTTAAAAATAAAATCTGATAAAGATATCCAAATTATATCAGATTATGTATCTGATGATGAGTGGGCAGAATGTATGCTAACTTATGATCAATCTACTGATAAAGAAATTTTGAAAATGATACACGATGGGTATGAAAAAAATCCAGACGCCTATAAAATAGAGAGTGTCAAAAATCCATCTAGCCCATTTGGTAATACACCAGAAAGAAAACCTTCTTTATCCCGCTTAATTCGTAGAAGTGAGTCTACTAACGAAACTACAGAAAATGTAGCTTCATTTGTTAAAACTCCGCCACCTGTGCCTGAAAATGAAGCCCCGAAAAACATTCAACCCACAAAAATCCCCCCAAATGCACCCAAATCGCGCGTCAAAACAGATCCCAGGCGTGAGGAGCCGCCATTATCTCCCGGTATAGTAAGTCCAAGGGGATCCATCGATTTAAGATATCCATCCGATATGGACTCCAATTTCGACGATGTGGCCAGCTCGAAAGGATCAAATTCTGTGCGTTTTGGAAAAGTGTCTGCACAAAATGAAGTTATCATCACTAAGAAAGCGTCTAATAAAGAAAGTAAAAGTAATAGTTTAAAGTTTTGGAACCGAAACTCGGATAAAAAGAAACCTGAACAGGTAGAGCCCAAATCCTCACCAAAACTTCCAGAAGAAATGCAATCTAAGGATTCCCTCATTCGTCGAGCAATCCCTGAAGCAGCTTTACTAAATAACAATCAAACAAACCCTCGAAATAACAAATTCCCGAATAATGGACAAAATAATCCACCGAAATCAAAACAACCTGAACGTTTTAGCAGTTCCAGTAGTGCTACTCTTACTAGCTCTTCAGATGAAGAACCTCCCATGAGTCGTAAATCTACAAATCTACCTCCTATAAATCGACCCAATGTGAAAGAATCAAAACCCAAAACTTCTAAATCAGATTTTCCTTATTTTGATGATGATGATGATTGTAAAGTATCGGCATTATGTAATCCCAAACAATTGCACATCAATACTGATTTGCATATTGACTCCAGCACTGACAGTTATGGATCTACGTCACCACCGGAAGAAGACTGCCTGCTGACTCCACAATTACAGCAGAAATCGAGTCTTTCTCCCGTTGTTCATATGGATTCGAAATCTAAAAAGGAAATTATCACACCTAATTCCAGGTACGTGGAAACTCAATTCAAGCACTATTCCAAGACAACAATTACCCTGGGATCAACAGAGGACACTCACGAAGAAATGATTAAGTTGAAGTCAAATCATTGTCGACAATCTCCAGTAACTCCATCGCAAGATAATTTAGTACCAACAAAGACGTCAACTAGTGACAATCCCATTAAAAGTAAAGTAAATCCACAGGACTTATCTTCAAAACTACCACCCAATAGGAAAACCCAATGCGATCCAGATGTTATTCGGCGTAGTGATACTGGGAAGCAATTTTCAGATTCTCCCTCTAAATCTAACACTGCAGACCCACCTGAAAGCAAGAAGGCAACAGTTCCTGAGCAGCAGTCGACATCTCCACCAGGTAAAGCCCACACTATTTGTTTACTAACCAATTTTGATCTCATACCAATTTGACTGTTTAATGCGGTGTGACATTTTTTACTCTTAAATTCTTATCTACAAACTATCAGTTTCATTTTCAAAATATGTAATAAGTAAATTATGACTGAGTTTTAATTCAGACTGCAGGATATTTACATAGATCTTATCCGCAAATGGTCTGGGTGTGAATGTAATTTTCATTTCGATGGTGTTAGGCTTCTGTTAGTGTTATTTTGAACTATCAGATTTAATATAATTGGTCTAAAAGTGGAATTTCCAGTTTATAATATTTGTAATCCAACTGTTTGTCAAGGGACAATGCTTACCCCCTGGTTGGTGATAGTAAAATATAAGAGTTTTGAAATAAAATTGAATACTAATTCAATTAATTCAATGTAGAGAGAATCAGATGAAGGACTGTGTAAAGGGGGATCTAGAGAGAATCAGATGAAGGATTGTGTAAAGGAGTATCTAGAGAGAATCAAATAAAGGACTGTGTAAAGGGGGATCTAGAGAGAATCAGATGAAGGATTGTTTCGAGGGGATCTAGAGAGGATCAGATGAAGGATTGTGTAAAGGGGGATCTAGAGAGAATCAAATGAAGGATTGTGTAAAGGAGGATCTAGAGAGAATCAAA
>JAYJLU010629923.1:0-12029 GCA_036873645.1 Minona dolichovesicula | reverse complement strand
ATATTAATAATCCTTATCTCATCTATTCCTTCATGAGAATATTAATAATCCTTATCTCATCTATTCCTTCATGAGCATAATCTCAAATGGAAATGGGAAAACTCTTAAACTCAGAGGAACCTCTAATTAGAATCGAGTAAAAAATAAAAGAATTAATTATTAGAATATTTATCTTAACAATACCTCAATGATGATTGCAATTTAATTTATTTTCGCATATTAATGTAATTCTTCAATAATTCTTTCTTAAAGTTTTACATTTTTAATATGTACTGTACATACGTACATACATTTACATTATAGAAAAAGATTGCCTTACGATATTATTATCATTGGTTACAACCCAAGGTCGTTGTTATTAGAGATTTTTACGTTTTAGTGCGAAAAGAAAATCAGTAATTAAACATTTCCTTCTCAAGGAATTCAATAAAGTTTATTCACGCATAGTTATTTTTCAAATATTTCTGTACATTTGTTATCTTAATTATTGATTCTATTATCATGAAATTAATCGATAATTTTATTTCTGTGGATATACCATTGCGCTAGTTTGGTTTAGTCGCTAGACAACAGTTCCGATTTCTATGGGATAGATATACATATTTATATTAAATGAATTAAATTAGTAGGTATAGGCGTAAATGGATTATAAGATTTTACGAAAAGTGAATGCATTCATATTTACCTCACACATTTTTTATCAATTTGTTGATATCAAAATAATCAACAATATCTTGGTGAGTGTCCCTTTCTATATGCTTAATGAACATTTTCGGAATTTCATTATCAGTTCTCTTTCTTCCTTTTCTACATCTCAGCTTCATCATTATGCATTTCACGGAATTCCAAAATGGATCTCCTTTACCTCTCTTGAGAGAGGACCTTGACATTTCCACTAAAAGATTAACCAAAAAAATTGATATACGAGTTGTAGTCAAAGTCTTGCGACTAGGGTATTAAACATAAGTCAATGAAAACAAAAATTCCCATAAATATAGTGTAGGTATTTAGACATAACAACTATGAAAGTATTTATAACTTTTCCACATATGAACCTTCAACCTGAACACACAGCGAGACACTAGGTTATCGCGTACATTTTAAACATTAAGCTTTTAGAATGATTTCAATTTAGAATGACATTAGAAATTCTATCTCAATTAATAAAAACCAAGCATTTACAAGAATAAGCTACAAATACTACAAAACATTATTAGATTCCAAGAATAGGTTATTGTAATTCCTAGAAAGCCACAGATGAAACTTCATTAAAAGAAACCTAAAAATAGAATTATGTAGGTAGTATATAAGCACAGTGAGGTATCCGTTGCCATCTTGTATTCTCTTGTTCATTTGTTCTTTCATTTCAGCACTTTTGACATATATATACCTACAATGTCATTTTCTTCTTCTTCCAGTGGTAGTAAATCAATGTCAAATTCTTCCAGCCGTAGTAATGACAAAAAAGGAGGCGAATGGCAGGCAGTGGCTTATATTGGTGACCATAAATTGGAAGTAAAAGATGTGGATTTATGGAAATTTCCATTTGAGTGGAAGGATAAAGAGATAGAATACTGCTATTTGTTTTCCTATCCATTAGGTGGGGCAGGTATTGCAAAAATGAGCGGTACATTAGTAGCACTCGTAACTATTCCAATAAGTGGTCCTGTGGCTCTTCCATTTGTTGGTGCAGCTTGTATTGGAGGTGAAGCCGCGAGTCAAGCTATGAGACATGACTATGTTGTGGTGGAGCTCAGAGGTGGCAATAAATTCTATCGATTTGAGAAAAACTCGAAAGGACTTGACATTGTGTGTAGTAAGGATCCCAATATGATCAGAAATAATGGAAAGAATTCTTCTGATATAACAACTCGAGAGATGTTTGCAGTAAAGAATAAAACTGTGAAAGACATCACTCAATGGATGGTTAACACAAATCAATTCAACAAAACTTACAATTATCAATCCTCCAATTGTCAACATTTTGCTAAAGATTTAATGAACTTTTTGAAGCCTTGAAGATACTGTTTTGAATATGCATACATTCTGTGTTATTATTGTCAATTAAAATACGGATAATATCATTGTCTGCTTTATTTATCTATTTCATTTATCAAAAAACATTGTGATTGACCATTCACTTTAAATCTGATACCAATACGTAAATTTATTTTTTGTTCTTATATTTGAATTCACATATCCCGACTTTTATTATACCCTTATGTTTTATTAGGTAGTTAACCATTTTACGTTTATATTTAAATATTATTAGTATGTTTCATAATAAAAATCTTTTAATTATTAAAATTCGTATTTGAAAAGGAATTGCGGCTGTGAATTGGTATGATTAATACTCAATCTGTGGCGCAATCAGCTATCGATTCCCCAGAGTTAACCCACCGACCTCTGGGTTGAGAGTCAGCAGTTCTACCAATGGGCCAGCGCTCTTATAAAACAATTTCAAGATTTCCAAGATTATTTCATGTCATTTCTATATTCTACTCTAGAGAGTAATCTAGTCATTATCTAACCCAGGAATGGTCACGTTTATGGAAGACTTCATGACTCAAAACACAGTCAATTTGGATTGGTATTTGAAAGTCTCTTGCATAAGATCTTTGTAGCGACAGTCTTTAAGACATAGGATACGAACATAAAGGATTTCATGGATCAAACAATGGCAGTCACTTACATGAGTTTACATGACGCAACTTTTCCTGCAACTTGAGTTTCACGCAACTTTAGACCTAAAATTGCGTGCTAAAGTTGCAGGAAAAGTTGCGTCGTGTAAATTCCCGGTTATAATCTATACTTGTCTGTTTGTTATTTCCAATAATCCGTTGATCAAGCATTTTCTTTAAAAGACCTGAGATTCCATGAAGTTGAAATTGTAAACATATGGGAAAGTCTCTATTTTATCACTAAAATGGTCGACGGATTGTTACAATAATCAAATCGAGATATGACAAACGCATTGACCAGTTTGATATAGTGAATTCGCGACTGATGTATTTTTTTATTTTCCCGATCCTAAAAGGGCGTAGGAGGCACCCCGTGTGATGTTGTTGATTTGTTTATTCATCAATAAATTGTGAGATAGGACAGTACCAATTGATTGTCCACCTGAGCAGAGTAAGGTAAAACATTGTTGTTTAATTTAATTTGACGAATAGCACTTTTAGAACAGAATCTTGAGTGAAAAGGAATCACTTCAGTCTTAGTTGGACTTAATTTTATTCCATTTTTTGAAGACCAAACATGAACAGCATTGATACAATTTTCAATACGAGAAAAAATCAGCGAGGAATTCGTTCGAGAGAAAGATTGATAAATTTGGGTATCATCCGCAAGACATATTGTAAATTTCAAATTTGACGACAGAACTATGTCTTCAATTGGAGAGCAATAGAGAGTGAACATTAATGGACCAATCACTGAACCTTGGGAGACACCACACGATAGATGAGACTTCTTAGAAACACATTCATTTATTGCGACATGTTGTAATCTGCCACAGAAATAGGATTCGATCCATTTAAGAGCAACACCTGTGATACCATATCTCGAGTTTAGTGTCGATTGCAGCCGAGAAGTCAAGGAGCACAAGAACAGCTTCGTTTCCCTCATCAACAGTGTATACATAATAGATCATCATAGACTTTAATAAGAGTCTATCTTTCGAATAACTCAAGTAATTCTAAACATTGCCCTAATGATTAAAAAACAGAGAATTTCCAAGAATAAGTATGAACTAAATACTTCCAAGAATAGGTTAGGTATATTGTAATTCCAGGGAATCCACAGATGAAAATATTTCATTATAATAAAACCTAAAAATAAGGGAGAGAGAGGGAGGCAGGGAGAGAGAGAAAAGAGAAAGAAGAGACAGACAGAGAAGAGAAAGGGTGGGAATTGTGTATTAGCCATGGTGAGGTTCAGTTGTACAGAAATCAATTGTAATCATATTATATTCTCTTGTACTTGTTCATTTACTATTTCAATATTAATCATTCAACACTGATCTACTTAACTTATCACATATTCAACTTAATATCATAACTCAAGAAATTCTAAACATTGTACAATTTAAACATTTTAAGAACTTTTAGAATGATTTCAAACATTAGAAAGTCTGTCTTAATTAATAAAATTTCGCCCCCTATCTTAGGGGTCCCGGAAAAATTAATAGTCGGACATTAGCGTCGGACGATGTTAAGACCAAAACCACCTACCCACCCCAGCTTAACGTCGGATTGCATTTGTATGCCTTATGACCAAAAATAAATTATACAGTTTAGACTGGGTACCCATTCGGGTGGCCAATTCGATCAGCGTCAGTTTGTCTGGGGTAATTTATTTATTATGTACGCAAGGGGGGAGGGGGTCTAGAAACTCAACTTTAATAAAGAAAACGATTTATTATTATTTTTAGAATTGACTAATTTAATATATTAGAAAAATGAAGTTTAGAATGTTGATCAGATATAATTTCGCTCTTTTGTAGTTTTTCTCATTAACCTTTTCTCCATACAATAGTTAGTAGCTATACACATAATTGTAAGTTTTTATGCAAAGAGTTTTACAATAAATCTTCAATTACTTATCTCTATATTATATTTCATTACCTTATAAAACAAGGGATATGATAAAACGAAGTGCGGACAATTTAATCACAAATTAACGTCGGGCTCCCAAACCACCTACCCCCCCTAACGTCGTCCGCCGCTAATATGTCCGACTATTAATTTTTCCGGGACCCCCTACTTCTGCAAAGAAAGTCCTCAACGCACTAACTCTTACTCTTATTGGAGACTCCCCTCCCAACTTTTATTTAGAATGAAAAGCTAAAGATAGCTACATCCACAACACTTCTTTATTGAAAATCTTCACAACAATAGAGGAATAAGGTTATAATAGAGTTTTGATTCTCAAAATATTGAAATGTATATCGATGGTTTTGTTATACGCCGACTGACAAATTCTATTCTCTGCCATAATAAAACCACCAATTTCAAATAGTCAACTATATCTTCTAAATGTCTTCTTTAATTTTTATAATTCCCCCAAGAAAATTTACATTAGTTCTTTCCAAAGATATATGAATTATTAAAAATCGATAACTGCGTTTAGGAAAGGCGACAATTTGAGGGTCTTTTCGTAAACACAGTTAGACGTACGAGATAAGAGTTCTGCTCAGTAGTCGAACGCAATATTTATCGATCGATCGCCGTACGGCTCTGTCGAACTGTGTTTACGAAAAGACCCTGAAATTGGTGGTTTTATAATGGCGGAGATAAGAATTTGTGGGCCGTGGTATAACAAAACCATCGATATACAGTTCAATATTTTGAGAGTCAAAACACTGTGTAACAGTTTTTATTCAATTAGTGACACTTTTGAAAGTTTTACAACTCTTAACGATGTTGATCTTAAGAATACAATCCTTAACAAAACCCAAAAACATTTTAAAATATTTTAGAATGATTTCCAACATTAGAAATTCTGTCTCAATTAATAAAAACAAAAAATTTCCAAGAATAAGCATGAATTAATACTACAAAGATTAGATTCCAAGAATAGGTTATTGTAATTCCAGGAAAGCCACAGCCGATGTTTCAGTATATTAGAAACCTAAAAATAGAATAAAGTGAGGTTCAGTTGACATTTTGTATTCTCTTGTTCAATTGGTAACACTCGCAGCTTCCAATAAGTGTTTTTCCCGGTGACTATTCCAATGGTTGGTATACCAGCCCTTATTGGAAGTGAAGCCGCGAGACATGACTATATGTTGTGGTGAAACTCAAAAGTGGCAATGGAGTCAGGATTTCAATTTAATGAAAAATAATGGACAGAATTCTTCCAATATAACCACTCTGGAGCAATTCAAAGTACAGAATAAAACTGTAAAAATCATCACTCTTTCACAAATCAATTCAACAAATATTACGACATTTGGAACTTCAATTGTCAACATTTTGCAGCAGAATTGAGTAAATGTTTGAAGTGATATTACTGTGAAAATGTATTTTTTAAATAATTAGATGTTCTGTTCATGCTTATTTAACCCTTCATTTAAATCTACAATTCTCTCAAAAGTAAACTTCTTAAATGCAACGGTTGATATTTGGAGCATAATATTTTGTTTAATTAATAAATTTGCAAATTTGCGACGATTCATAATTATGTATTTTTACATTTGTGTTTGTTTAAATTGTTTAGGAAAACAACCTAACAAATGTGCTGAGGTATTCTTTAATGAAAATCAATACGGCAGTGCCATATCTTGTCTCTTTATTAAATCTCTTTGGGATGAGCATATCACAGAGCACGAGACAGTGGTTATTAATTATCTTTGTACGTATAATGTATATTTTAAATAAGTTATCCATAAGCGAGCATTGCTTTAGAGATATTGGAGAGGGGAACTGTTTATAAATTGCAAGTCATTATTGGATGCTCCTCATGATTAAAACCTTTCATATTGGTATTTTTTTCTGGATAGATACCATGGTAGGGAGTTTCGACAATTTTTACATTTCTTTCATTTTTGATGTTTTAACTCGATTGAACATTTTAAATTTTATCATTCAAATCTAGAATAACAGTTCAATCTGTTAGATTCTCGCAAAAACTCCTAACAAGGAACCTTTAAATATATGCAGAGCTTACAAACATTGTAATTTAAAATTTCTTTTAATTACTTACTGAGTAAATTTCTTAGTGTAATTTTAAAATAAAATTATGTGAATGAATTATTTTTATTGCCTGACAAATGTCATCAATTTGATTTTCTATTCATACGGTCTGAGTCAATAGATATATAATGATAAATAGTTATCAAAAATGTTTGGTTCTTATTCTGTTCCCATCTTTAACTTGAAGAAACACAGCTTGTACAATAGAGACTCTATCCTTGCGGTTTATTATCATCGGGTCATTTTTGTCATACAACACGTGTTTGATACGTATCGAGTACCAATAAGTACCATTTACATATCTAATAGGTCAGACTTAAGATTCGATCAATTCTAAGAATTTACTTGATGAGTAGATTATTATTCAAGAAAGAATATTTGCTTGTGTGATTGTACACAATAGTTTCTTGTAGAATTTGGAGAACCAATAAAAAGGAACTTGTTCACTGATACCTATTCATATGTAGGTAAACAGATATATAAGGTGTTTTTCTTGGGTCATTCTTTGTTCCTGAATTGTCTATTACCTATTACAATTCTTAGTCATGTCATTTTCATCTTCTTCCAGTGGTAATAAAGCCATAAAAGGAGGTGGAATGGAAGGCAGTAGCTTATGTTGGTGACAATCAATTAGAAATAAAAGATGTGGATTTATTGAAATATTCATTTGATTGGATAAAAGAAGAGATTGAAGAATGCTACCTGTTTTCTTATCCTTTGTTTGGATCATCTTGTTCTGTTAGTGGATCAGCCGCGTCAACAACGTGCTGTGGAATAGCAGCTTCTAAAAATAATCCTAAAGCAGCTATTGTATCAGTTGGTATTGAATTTGTGAGACAAGCTATAATGAGACACGACTACATTGTGGTGAAACTCAAAGGTGGCAATAAATTCTATCGATTTGAGAAAAACTCGAAAGGTCTTCACATTGTTTGGAGTCATGATTTCAATGAAATGAAAAATAATGGACAGAATTCTTTCATAATAACAACTCTGGAGCAATTCAAAATGAAGAATAAAACCGTGAAAAACATCACTCAATGGATGGTTAACACAAATCAATTCAACAAATCTTACGACATTTGGAACTCCAATTGTCAACATTTTGCAGACGAATTGATTAAATTTTTGAAGTGATACTGCTGTGAAAAAGTATTTTTTAATAATTAGAACGCTTTTGTTTATATCAGTTTGTAATAAATGTGTATATACCCTTCATTTAAATATACAACAATTAGTTCAATTCTGTCAAGAGTAAACTTCTAAAACTCATAAAATGGATCCGTTGATATATTTGAGACATAATATATATTTTTTTTAATTAATAAATTTTCGACGATTCATAATATGTATTTTCACATTTGTGTTTGTTAAAATTGTTAATGAAAACAATAAAAATAACCTAACCAACTTTTTGATGTGATACTGCTGTGAAAAAGTATTTTTTAATAATTAGAACGCTTTTGTTTATATCAGTATTCCTTAATGAAAATCAACTATCAAGACATCAAGACATGATAGAGGATAAATTGATCTTTTGAGGTATACGGTCTGAAAATATTTTAATTCAAAGCACTTTGAGTTTCTAGGCAAGGAAAGTTCTATTTCATCAGTTTTTGAGAGAACTATAACATGTTAAATAATAAATTCAAAATATATATTTTTGTACATGGAGGATTACGCCAAACACAAAGTATTTTTTGTTAACATCTTAATATCTTAATATCTTAACATCTGCAATGTTTTCCATATTATTTGTGCAATTTTTTGATTTGATAATGTCTTATTAGGATTCATATCAAGTCTCACTAATTCATATGATCCTTATATATGTACGTGTCAAACGTATAATACGTCTTATAAGATTCATTTGTTTAAAATGACGTTGCTAAATTGGTTGTTCGCGTTGTTTTTAAATTTTTCGTAGAAATAAATAAAAATAAGTTGCTCGAGTACGCCAATCCAATATTAACAGTACAAAGATTACCAACTATCGAAGAATGTTATTAAAATATATAAAGTATATTTGTAGTCAAAAATACGTCGAGTCACTATAATAAAAAAGTCCATTTTTTAAATATAAATTTATGGAGTAAGGTAAAATTTATAAAACACTATACTATTACGATTGTATTAAATAAAATAATTTTACAATGCTACATAATTAAGCTCTTCAAAATTAATAATTCTTATCGTAAATCAAATATTTAACAACCGTCGTAACTAAGTTGGTTGACGCATATGTAAACACATACGCAGTTAAACAAATTCACTTATAAGATGTATTTAATTTAACAATTCTATCTTCGAATAACTCAAGAAATAACTTCTAAACTTTGTCCTAATGATTTTTAACATTAGAATTTCTGTCTCAATTAATTAAACAAAGAATTTCCAAGAAAAAGCTAATACCTACTATATACAACAAAGATTTTATAGCGAGTCTAAGAATAGGTAATATTTTAATTCCAGGAAAGCCACCGATGAAACTTCATTATAATAATAATCTAAAAATAGAATTGTGTGTTGTGATGGGAAATATAATTAGAGTTTCCTCTTGTACCTACGTGGATTAGAAGGATTATAGAAGGACAATTTCGGTTCGTGTTGTGAAGGTAAGGAATGTAATCACACATGATATGTATAAAGGATGGAACTTGCAATATGCACAATGATACACTCAATATTATAGTCGGAGTCTGAAAGGAGTTGTAGGGATAATGAACTTGAGAAAGGATTTGATAAAAATAATACGTAATGATACACATATTTACAACAATCCTAATCTATTATCTTTTGCTATAGGTGACGAGGAAGTTTGACACAATTTTATTTTATTTTAATCTTTTATTCAATTTGTCAATTTTTCATTTTGATAAAGTCTTATTGACACGAATCCTAGGATGCATGTCAAGTCCAATAGAGTTAGCTCACTTGTATTTTTAGGAATGCGAGTCCACATCCGCACCAGAGAACATATCCAAAGAGAAAACAGCTCAATATATAAACACAGACATTCCAGTAAAACAAATTCAAAATAATTCAAAAGGCCATAGACATCATAACCCTCAGATTCGCGGAGTCTCTACTAATCATAAAACACAAACCGCAAATCAATTCCAAAACAGAAATTCAAGAACTTAGCCATCTCGTTTTTTCACAGTTATCAAACTTTTTATATTATAATTTTAACCTCCCTTTCTGTCATGCCAATTTTATATTGTATTATGACCGTATTGATGTATTATTGATATATTGATATATTATGTATTATGATTTGTATTAACGATTTATCTATCTCTATCTTCCCTCACTCGCTCTAAATTTCGTTATTCGCTCATTCTCATTAATACCTCAGTGCACCTATAGCGCAATTGTCTCAGTCATTGTCTGATTGTCCATTTCTGTCAAGTATCCATCGCTGTTATCTATCATTTAACTGGAAAAAGGTCCGCAAGGACGAAAATTTGTTGTTTAATAAACATCTCAACATTTCTCAGCATTTGGCTTTTAATTATTTTATTTTTATTTTAGCTCATTGTAATTTGGCATATCATCAATTTAATTGTTTAGGATTATCATCATGACTCAATATTGACATTTTGAAATGTTTATGAAGTTTAATTGAATCAAGTCGTTGTCGAATTAAACAAACCTTGGCCATTAGTAGGTAGATACCCATATTGGTTTGTTAAATAATTTTAAACATCGATTATCGCTTTTCCGAATCAGGCTTTCTGTAATATTCAGTGATAAGCCACAAATCCATATGATATTTATACTTGTCAAACAGATCCCTACAATTTAATTTAACAATCTTATCTTTCGAATGACATCCTGAAATTCTAAACATTGTACATTTTAAACATTTAAAAACTTAGAATGACCTCAAACATTATATATTTTCTCTCTCAGTTTTTAATAAAACAAAGAATTTTCGAGAATAAGCTAATACATACTACAAAGGTTTTATAACGATTCCAAGAATAGGTAATATATTAATTCCAGGAAAGCCAAAAATCTAAAAATAGAATTGTGAGAGCAGTGATGGGAAATATAATCAGTTGTCATCTATTGTCTGGTATTCTCTAATCTCTCTTATAAGAGAAAGCTGTTTGCATATTAGTCATTTAACACCCTTGCTTGGCAATTACATAAAATGGTATTATATGGTCGGAAAGCTGAAAAGGGGGGCGAATGGGCGTCAGTGGCTTTTGCTGGTGACCATCAATTGGAAATAAAAGATGTGGATTTATGTGAACATACATTTGAGTGGGAAGAAGAAGAGATTGAAAAGTGCTATTTATTTTCCTATCCATTATATAGTAACTGGGTGGTATACTTTACGTGGTTTTTTATGAGACACGACTATATTGTGGTGAAACTCAAGGGTGACAGAAAATTCTATCGATTTGAGAAACACCAGAAAGGTATTTACATTGTGTGGAGTAGGAATTTCGATGAGATCAGAGATAATGGAAAGAATTCTTCAGATATAAAATGTTGGTATCAATTCAAAGTGAAAAATATAACTGTGAAAGACATTACTCAATGGATAGTTAACACAAATCAATTCAACAAAACTTACGACATTGTGAACTTCAATTGTCAACATTTTGCAGCAGAATTGGGTCAACTGTTGATAGATAGTGCTGTGTAAATGTAATTTGTGAAACAATCCGGGTGTTCATCTTCTGCTGTTTTCCTTGTGTTAATACGCGTATTAACAAAGAGTATCCGCCATTGTAGCGGAACCACAAATTCATTTGATCCTTATCCGTGTCAAACAAATCCATACAATTCAATTTAACATTCTTATTCGAATGACTCCAGAAATTCTATACATTGAACTACCTTTTCTTGTAAAACTTTTAGAAGGTATGTACTGAATAATGATTTAAATGATTACAAATTCAGTCTAATAAAAATAAGAAATGTGCATCTATAATAGGTTTTGAAGCGATTCCAGGCTCACATAATATTGTAATGAGTAAGGTATTCCAGGAAACACACATATAAAGATACATAAAATTTAAAAATAGAATTACATACTTACATTATATGCATATAACAGGAAGTTCTTTCAATATTATAATATTCAACACTTTTTTCACATACATAAATACCTACAATGTCATTTTCTTCCTCCGGCGGTAGTAAAGGCAAAAAAGGAGGCGAATGGGAGGCGTTGGCTTTTGTTGCTAATCATAAATTGGAATTAAAAGATGTGGATTTATGGAAATATCCATTTGAGTGGAAAGAAGAAGATATAGAATACTGCTATTTGCTTTCCTTTCCATTAGGTGGAGCAGGTATTGCAGCCTTTATGGGGAG
>JAYJLU010628812.1:0-12033 GCA_036873645.1 Minona dolichovesicula | reverse complement strand
TCCAACTAATATTTTCTATAACAGCCCTCCAACTAATATTTTCTATCACAACCCTCCAACTAATATTTTCTATAATACTTTAGAAACAGAGCATTATAAATGCCAGATTGGGCGCGCAGTGGGCAGGATTTCCGTAGAAAATGAAGAGTCACTTCAGTATAATGTACTATTTTTCAGTGCAGATTCTATGGTATTAACGGTATTAAGAGTATTCTACAGAAATGACACGACTCTCTTTAGTTATAAAATCAAAATCACTATTCAATCGGGAGGAAATAGACAGTTACTCCCTCATAAAAATAGCTGTAACCAGCGATAAAAAATGTATATCGATGGATAGCTTCAATTTCAAATAATTAGAAGCAGACCTACCGTTCAAATTTCATTTTATTTTTGGTAGTCTTTACTGGCAATGTCACTTGTTGTTGTTGCTTAACAGAGGAGCAGAGGACGTTAACTGTTGCTGATGAAAAGTCTTCATCCCATCTCATGGACTCGCATAGCTCAGTAGCATAGGCAGGTAGGCGACTGTATTCCCGCTGATCATTTAATTCGAAGGTGGATACATTTTGATTGTTGTTGTTAGAGACGGATATGGGACCAAATGGAGGTGAGATGGGGCGGATGCTTTCATGATTTTTATCAGTTGTTGATAAATTGAGAATGACATCGTGCTTGAAGAGTTGTGCTTGCGGGCGAGTATGAATTGTAGTTGATGAAGAAAATGCACTCATGTAGCTTGGCACCTTGTCGTATAACATTTCATTCCCCTGAAATATAGGTTGCAATTAGGAAACTATATTCTTTAAAACTCACTCAATTTAAGATACGCGTACGACACGATTCTATTCGCAGACTCAGATTAAACCTTTCTGGAAAGAGTCAAGAGGGCTAGCGAAAAAGCTAGTCTTTATCTCTATGTAAACAAGACTATAAGATTATAATGTCCTCAAAAGAAATTAATAACTTTGCAATTAATGGACAGAGCATCGAAATCGTAAGAGCTTATTCAGCTCCTCGGTGCTAACATCAGAAGCAATGGAGAGAGCAAACACAGGCTCAGGTTAGGTAGAGCAGCCACCACAGATCATATGGAAGGAGAAAAATGTGCAGATCTCCACTAAGACGCGCTTGGTCAAATCTCTTGTATTATTTCCTATAGTCTTTTACGCTCAGAAACATGGGTGATGAAAATCGTTGATAGAAGAAAGATCGACGCATTCGAGATGTACTGGGAATCTCGTGGGAAGACAGCAAAAACTAACAAAAAATGGATTTCTGAACAGCAGATCAAAACCACCAAAGAAACTCTTGAATCAGCGTCTCAAAAATTTTGGTCACATCCTCCGGAAAAATGGATGTTTAGAGAAAGACATAATGCTTGTCCGAGTCCCGGGAACAAAAAGAAGAAGAGATGGACAACGTCAGTTTCTCAACAATCGAACAATTGGCTTGTGTGATTCGAGACCGAAATGATGGGAAAAGAAGTGTTCATGACATATTACCAGAAATCGTCTTCGATCTAATGGCAACTGGTAATGTACCAAAGTTAACTATATAATATACTATACATATATAACTATTTCAATAAATAAAAAATTTAATATCCATCAAAGCATACAGGGGGATCGAATTTGCCACGGACGGAATAATAACACAGCATGTTGGTTGAATTATTGAACTCATCACGCGTTGTGCCACCACTAGTGCGTCTATCATCATTCATTCTTCTCACTAGCTGCTTATAAACAGAAAGAGAATCACTGGCAATGCTGTCAGCCGAATTGTCAGAGTCCATCGAGTCAAGGCTGGACCATTTATTGCTCCACTCCAGATTAAAATCGCCCATCCTTCCAAGATAAATTTCTCTTCTATAATACAACACATTAGATAGTAAATATACAGGTAATAACATTGAATAAATTAATTATGATGATGAATATCCTTAAAATCTGGTATATGTCTGGAAATTATCTGTATACTATTCTTAAATATATTAAAGTGTATAATATACAATCGCGGCAAGTGAATTAAGACCAAGAAGAATAATTGTGTAATCACACGAAATATTGATTCAAATTTCTCTAGAGTCCAACACACGCTCTCATTGGCTGTCGAATAACTTCCAATAATTTATGCCATATTATTAGGGTGTCAATATTTCAGTTCGAACCGTTAGAAGCCGACTTAAATCATTTGATCTAAAGTCCTATAAGCCCGCCAGAAAGCCACGGTTGACACCTGAAATGAGAAGACGGCGCGTGGAATTTGCCAGAAACCATCTGAATTGGACTGAAGCTGATTGGGCACGAGTGATGTGGTCCGATGAGAGTGCTGTTGAACAATTTGGCGTTCATGCTACTAGAGTCCGTCGTCCAGGTGGAGAACGGTACAATGCAAGATTTGTTCTTCCTACTATGAAGCATCCTCCCTCCATACAGGTCTGAGGCTGTTTCAGTAGTAAAGGTCGCGGTGGTATTACTTTCTTGCAGAAAAACCAAAGATTAAATGCTGATGGATATCTAAACATTCTACGAGAAAAACTGCAGACTTTCATGGCAATTCACGAATGCAGCATTTTCCAGCAAGACTCCGTGCCTTGTCATACAGCGAAGAAATGCCAAAAATGGTTCACTGACAACAACATTCAACTCCTCCAGTGACCTGGGAATTCTCCGGACTTGAATCCGATTGAGAACATTTGGACAATAATGAAAGATAGAGTTGCACTGAAAGCACCTGGGTCCCTGGAGGAGTTGAAAGTTGCTATAAAAGAGGTTTGGATTCATGAAATAACACCAGAACTGTGCAGAAAACTGGCGTTTTCTATGCCATCTAGATGTGCGGCAATACTGAAATCCAATTGAGCTTGTACAAAATACTAACATTTCATAAACCTGGTAATGCTTACTTATTTCCTGCAATAACTAAATTTTTTATTTACTGGTTTACTCGAGTAGAATTTAATAATTTCAGAATAAAACAAGAATTAATGGAAAAATTATATGTGGTCTTAATTCATTTGCCGCGATTGTAGATAGGTATCTTATTGTTTTGAATAGCTCTGAATGAATTTCATTATATTTAAGCACACTTTAAAAATTGAACAATGAAACATAATTTATTAAATAGGTACCATCAAAATTAAATTGATGAAAGGCAAAGACACTTGTATATTTATTTTATATAGCATGGTATTTTAAATAATGAAATTTAAACATTTATACTTAACATCTTAAATAGGTAGGTGTAAACTTCTCATTACCATTTTTAATTGCTGTCCTTGGGCAATTGTTCTGTTTTGATTTTGTCTAATACTTAAGCTATACTATAGAGTTAGATTGATTTAGTCACTTGTTCAATCGATGAGTAAGCTAATGTTTGGTTTTGATATTAGTTGCTTAATTGATGATCATAATTAAACAAAATAATCCTAATAATGCAGCAATTTTTGCTATAATAAACTACCCCTTGATGGTTATATGGCAAGATTTTACTGTATTCCATAAATTTGTAAGAGGTATGTGACCACAAGTTATATATTGTTGTGTTGATATAGACTATAACAAATTTTGCACAAATTTTAGAAGACTCAATCATTTCTATTATAAATTAATACAAAACTTGGAGGATACTCTTTTAGGGGACATGTGAGATTTATTTACATATCCATGTGAGAGTTATTTACTTATTCTAGTGTTACAACCTATTCATGAGGAAAAACAACAACAAAAATCATATATATACTCAAAACTCAGTGGAACATTGTCTAGTTTTGTTTAATGAGGTTTTCTGTGCTTAGAGGTAAACTTTGTTATTCAAGGAGTTTTTGTTGCCAAATCATTCTAATTTGTGGAATTTTTCATAACTGAAGATAATGATTTTGTTGATATGAATTACAACAATAATCTCAGGAATTTTCAAAACAATCCTTAAGAAATTGAAAATGTTCATCAACTAATAGGTTTCTAATTAATTTATAATAAATAACACTTTAATAACTTTTAAAAAAATAACCCATATGTAAGGTATTTATCTTGTTCAAAACTAAAGAACTAATAATACTTTCAATTGTTTGCTTCAATTACTGTTTATTGAATTTTATTCTCTTAGAAAATGTTTTTATTACAACCAATGAAAATGAAGTTATAGGGCCCTGGATGTAAATGTAACAAATAACTAATCATTGGTTGAATATCAGAGCTATTACATAGCCCATTGTCTTATTTTGTCAAATGATCACTTAACTAATCATCTACTAATTGAACTGACCACTAAGCAACTTAGATCTATACTATTCGGGTCACAGGGGGGCCCGAGGGGACCCCCCCCCAACCCAAATTTTCAATTTCTTGACTAGTGTTTTTTAATAATTTCCTCATGGACTTCTTCCACATATAACACTAGAGTGCCCCCCCTGCTTTTGGAAAAAGCCCTTATTATTAATCCCTTATTATACAGAGAGTCCACACTGCAAATAAAAAAACGACTATTTAATAAGACAATTTCATCATAAATTGTCACTTTGGTACTGGCTAATATCTAGCCGACTAGATATCACTATAATTTGTTCATAACTTGCCCCTCATATCAAGCCGACTAGATAATTGATCAAATTGCAGCATATCTAGCCAACTAGAACTAGATATTCATATAAAATATAGTGTAACTTGTCTCTGTGGTACCACTATATCTAGTCATTTTTATTTGCAGTGCATTATAACATAAAACAAGCAGATTGTAATTTTAACTATGCTGAACCAATTAAAATCAATAAATTTAAGCTAACAAACTAACTAGAATAGTGATATTCAACAAATTATCAGTCAAATGCAGAGAAAATATTGTAGGATCATCAGTCGAATTAGCAAGAAACTTATTCAACCAATGATTGCTAAAAAGCAACCACTAATACTAAGTGATAATGCAGTTTAGAGATGTGATATATCATTGGTTATATAAAGTACTCATTGGGTGAGTTTAGTTTTGGTTTTAAGAAAAGTTTAGTTTTAGTTAAAAAAAACTAAACAATATCAGGCGCATAGCCTGGTCTGTTGTAGGCAGTTCTTCTCAGGAAAACCTGTGCTCATGGCTAAATGATCAGCGTAGCCTATTATCCTAGCCCCGCACAAAAAATGAAATTTGATACCCTAAAAGGCTTCTAAAGGCATTAAAATATTGCATTATTTATTTCCAGAAGTAAATCATACAAAATGTTGATAATATACTCAACTTCAGAACTCCCCTCCCCCAATGTCATAATAATGAAACTAAATCTCTAAAACGTTTTTACTATTGTCATGAACATTGAAAAGGTTTATTTTTCATACCAAAAGTTAAAACTAAAACTAAAACTTTCTGATAAAACCAAGTCTAAAACTCACCCATTGTGGAAGTCACTAAATATATGTTAAGGAAAATAGAATATTCATCAAAAATATTATCGCTGAGATGATGGGAAAATATATCAGCTGTATGTCAGCTATATTGCATTAACACCATTAGTAGAACAATAATTTATGAAATTTTACAAAACTTTACCTCTACTCGACGGCCGTCTACAAAACTTTACAAGTAAAGTACGCAAGTAAAATTTCTTTAATTAGATTGGTAAAACATTATTTTAAATGATAAAATATTATTAAAAATAATATTTTTTAGTTTTTTAGTTTTAATTTTTGAATCGATTTTTGAATTTTGGTGAGACTGTAGAGTAGTAATAGTAAAAGTAATAATAAAAGAAGTAATAAAAGCTTACCATAGTCATTGTTAAAAATTTTCTAGTTTTATAAAATTAATTGTGCAGCTTTTTATTTTATAATAAATAATACAAAATAGTATTTTTTAAAAGTTGGAGGGACGTAAAAATCCCAAATCGGGCTTTACTGATTGATAATAGAGTATATTTCTTTCGTTCTTATTAATATACAATTGGCATATTTAATTCATTCATAAATTTGAAATAATTCTTACCATTTGCCAACATTTCTATATTGTTGTATTTGATCTAAAGTTACATCATTTACGGATTTACTTCCAGTTATAATTGTAAAAAAAAATATTTAAACATGTTTGGCTAAAGTCTCAATGAAGCCTCAATAAAATTATTATTTCTATACAAAAATAAAGTATGTTACATTCCTATTAAATGAAATTTTCAATAAGAGAATGCTACAATTGTTTTTTTAATGTTTGGTATGTCTTGAAGGGAACAGGTCAACTCGAACCTAAGTCAACTCACACTAGGTGAACTTGTACACTAAAAAACTAAAATAAAGGGTTAGGGTTAGGATCAATCTTAGCAACTTTATTCCTCGGGACCCAACCTAGAACACCATAGAAGTAAAGATATTTAGATACAATGTTGACTTGGGTACGAGTTGACCTGAATTTGTCTTGAAGTTGTTATAGTTCTGGTAACTGGATAGATATATGTTTGGCTATATCTCCTCATCACTAATCAGTTTATAATTTTGAGTGTTAATATGATTCATTATAACTACATAGTTATTACATGAAGTTAATTTATTTAAATAAAACTCAAAAACTTACATATGTGCATCTGCTATAGGAAACACCATAAGAATTATGGTTTTTACCATTACATATGTGCAACACTGTAGGTAACATCTACTGTCTGAACTATTCATTTACCTACTCATACATTTTACATTATATTCTGTATATTCTCTATGAATTAAGGTCAACTCGCACATAAGTAAACTTGCATAGGTAAAAATAAAAACTAAGATTCAGGGCAGGGCTGGGCCAGTCTACTTGACATATCAACATTTGTCACACCATATTTTTGAACAAAATAATTTAAATTGTTTAAAATGTAAAAATCTGGTATAAAGTATTATGGGGTTTAACTTTCTATAGACAGTTTCACTTCAATGAATGAATGAAATGTTGGAGGGGCATAATAACCAATAGCTAATATAGCATTGAATAGCCATTAATAACTGTCTAATTCAGACAAATTTGATCCACATATGCTAAATACTAACTATAGGCAAAAATAATTTATTGCCATCAGGTTAGTTATTTAATATTTTCTGCTAAGCCCCATCTGAATTACAAAGCATTGTATGGTAAGCAAACCCAAGTAGATGATAAAACTGTCAGTGATTGGTAAAATATTGAACATACTTAATATTTCCTGAGCACAGAACAGCTAGCCCTCATCTCTTCATTCTGAGCCACAATTATGACAATGTTACTTCTAGAATTACCTCTTGAGATAGCTCACCCATCAATGCTCTATAATGTAGACAGGGTTTTAGATTTATAATTGGATTAAGCTTTTCAATAAGTTGTGCACAATTCATGTATATAATATGCAATAAAATGAGATATATTGTAAATCAGATTTGGAACTTAGAAACAATCAAATATAAAAAATGTTTTGCATATTTTACAATAATATAATTTTACTTGTATTTTAAGCTGTTATTTGACCAATCATTGTTTGAATATCACTGCTCTAGTTAGTTTAAATTTCATAAACCTGTCCTGAATTTAATCAGTTCAGCTTATTAAAATTTATAATCTATTTGTTTTATGTTATCATTTATGCTGACCTTAAAGAAGGGATTGATATACATGTTTATTTAAATTAATATCTAAAGTGATTAGACAAAAGCAAAATGGAACATCTCTAAGCACTATATCAAGAAAATTTAAACGAACTAAGAGTAGTGGTATTCAAACCATTTTTATTGGTTAAATAGCTGAAAAAGTATTCAACCAATGATCAGTAAGATAACAACTTTATATTTCAAGCTACTTTCTCAATTCAAAGCTCTTTAATAGCTATTCAATTAGAATTGTTTTAAGCTTGAACACTGGCAAGGTAAGCAAGTTGGAATACTTACTTAAAAGATATGTAAATTTTATGCTATAGCACCATAAATATTTTTTGTCGCAGGTAATATGATTCCCCCTGGATTGTATCTTCAGCTTCCTCAGAACACACAAACTACATTAGTTAGGAGTTTAGTTAAAGTCACATCACAAAATCACATCATTTTTTCATTTCTAAAAGGATTAATTCTATAAATGCATTTTCAAATCACTTGGTGTAATTTTGAACTATATTTTGATATGTTGTATTCTATAATTTAGAAACCACATTAATGGGAAATTTATTTGGAAAGAAAGCCAAACCATCAAGGGTCACTGACCAAGACAAGGCTGTACTACAATTAAAGCAGCAGAGGGATAAACTAAAATTATATCAGAAGAAAGTATGTTCTTGTATTAATTAGTGGGATATTATAGTATATTTTCACCATTACTCAATTTATGAATAAAAGAAAGTTTAAAAGTTTGTTCATATACAATATTACTATAATAAATTAAATTTTCTTTTAGATCAGTGTTCAATTAGAAAGAGATAGAGAAATTGCTAAACAATTGCTTAAATTGGACAAGAAAGAGTATGATAGAGCCCTAGATATATTATTTTTAATTTCATTTTATTATAAAAGCAATCTTATTGCATTGTTTTTCTCTATATTCTAGTAAAGCACTATTACTTCTAAAGAAGAAGAAATATCAGGAATCTCTATTAGTTAAAACTGACCAACAGTTAGAGAATATTGAACGTCTTGTTGGTGATATAGAATTTGCTCAAATTGAAACGCAAGTAGTTAAAGGTTTGGATGAAGGTAACAAAGCTCTGAAAATTCTTCATCAATTCTTATCGTTGGAGCGTGTTGAGCAAATTATGGATGAAACGAAAGAATCTGTTGAATATCAACGTGTAAGTTAACAATTTACAATTAATTTGTTTAATTCATAGACCTATCTATGGTTAAGAATATTGTCATTGTCTGAAAAATTGAAATTGTTCCTCTAAATCTATCTTCTTAAAATTATTTCGTTACTGTTCAATTGGTTATAGGAGATCGATGATCTTATATCGGGCGGTCTGACTCAAGAAGACCAAGCTGATGTTGAAGCTGAATTCGATGAGTTGGTGAAATTAACCCTGCCGAGTGTGCCTGACACAGATGTGAAAGTAAGGGACGAGGATAAATTGCCCGATGTGCCAACTAGTAAAGGTGAGTCGTTTCGACCTTCTTTTCCATATGTATGTCCGGGTGTCCACGCTCCTTGAAAATCCTTGAAATTTGTTTGAAATTGCAAAATTCCTTGAAAGTCCTTGAATTTTGATATTTAGCTATATTATGCATTTATATATTTTTCATGGTCCATACATACTCTTAAAAACTCACAATCTTGAAATATCAGCTCCTTTAATAGCTAGTGTGGGTAGCGCCTGAAGAGGTTACCATGCATTTCTGGAAGATACAAAGAAGAAAAGCGAAGAGGAAATTCACTAATTGCTAAAAGTCAGAAGAGGGCAGCTTTGGAAGAACTCGATGGGTTTTTAAAAACTTGAATTTCAGGAGAAAGACTTCCTGATGAGTGCTGATGATTTTGCTGAAGAGGCTGGGAAAAAAAGATCAACTTAATCTTATTGTGAAGTCTAATGCCTTGCGTCGAGCTGATAAAGAAAACAAGAATATGAGATTGAAACATTATCTTCTACGATTGATGAATTATTATATGCTAATTTTACTTGTTAATAACAGTGTTTAACATTTTAGTCATCATTTCAATCATCTACTAATACTTATATGCTGTATCAACTTTCTGTCAAACTTTGGTCTAACTCTGTCTTAATTGTACAAAGCTTATTTATTAATCATTCTAATTATATTATCCTATAGTTAATTGGACACAATGATGTTTCATGATTGAATATTATCATTACATTTTTGCGGAAATTTCCTTGAAATTTGGGAGTGATAAAGTGTGGACACCCTGGTATGCATATCTTTTGGAAATCGTAACCGTAAATTAAACAATACCATTCTAATTTTTTAGTCGGTAAAACGAAAGCAGAACCACGTGTTGCTATGGAAGCATCTTAATAAACAACAGTTTCACTTTCTAGGAAACAATCCATGAATCCGTTGATTATAATTATGTCGATGCATTCAAACATTCAGTCATGTCATCGGGAATATTAATTTATCTCTTGGTGATGTTTTTTATCAATATACATACATATATTTTCATGCTTCCTTGACATTGAATTCGTAATCTTCTCAGAGGAGCTACAACTGAGTTCTCAGAATTAAAATGTGTTTATCAGTCTAAGAATCTTACCTTGTATAATAATAATGTATTTTCTTATTAGAAATGGATAATTTCCCTCTCAAGTGGTTGATAAGCTTCACAATTGGCTTCATTGTATGTAATATTTTGATTCAACTTAATGAAGCAATGGAAACACTGTGAAACAGTTATAGTAGTAGTGGTTTTGATAGCCTATCAATTACTTGGAAGAATTCTAATGAGCGCCTTGTTTAGAAGATTCTATACTCTGGTATCTATATGAAAACAAGTTTTGATGAGTTGTATTGTTATATATTCAGATTTTATCATTTCAATCTTATGAAGCCTACTCCTGATGAAAGGAATTAGTTTAATTTTGAATTTATTATATTTGTGTACCTGTATGTCATTTATCTATTTTGTTGGTGTTTTTCCATAAATTCCAATAAAAAAAAACTATTTTTACTAAATTGTTCATAGTTTTTGCTTACTACTCCCTTTGAATCAAGACTTGAATACAAAAGATTTGTTTGAATCGATTCATGTAACATTCTTTATTGGATTTTTAATCTATAAATAATTCTCATCAGAAATATGTTTACACCTACGCATCTATGATTTTGATTACAGCGCTACATATATATATATATATAGGCTCTATGTTTGAGTCAGCATCCAGTTGAATATGCACGCAGTATAAGTGACTGGCGGCTTTTAAATTGTCATTCTATTGTAGAGAGCGCTGGCCGAGTGAGTTAGAACGCTTGATAGTTCCAATCCTGACTATGTACTCTTGGGAATCAAATGTTGATAGCCATTTTAGGACTAGCAATTTCAACTTGTAGTTCCTCAGTAACGTCGGATAGATATTTGCGGCGGGTAGTCAAACCGCCGCTAAGAGTCCGATTTCTATGCGTTTATCAGATACGACAAATAAATGAGATTGCTAGTTATGTATATAAATTGTCAGCCGTGGTATAACAATATTTTGAGCAGTGTCACACAAAGCTCTTCAAATACCAAAAATAGACTCAATAACTATCTATTCTTGCAGTAATATTATTTATCTGCCCAATTTACGGTTCCAGAATTGAAGGATGAATCGCTTCTCTTGGTCTGACGGCGCCCTCGCTGACTATGAAACATTTGTGATCGGTCAGGATGGCGTGGCACTGTACGATGGCGATGACAAGACGCAGTTTCAGGAAGGATCTCTGCATTTAACTACCCTCCGGCTCATTTGGAAAGACGCTAGAGATCCCACATCGAGACTGGCTCTATCTCTCTCATTAGTGTTGAATGTAAGAAACAATATTATTAATTATACATATCTTATAATTATTGTTTTAAATTAAAATGAACTGTGTATATAATCACCCAGTAACTATCACAATTCGGGTGTTAAAGGGTTTGCTGCGTCCAGGTTGACTAGGTCAGCCAAACTCTTGTTAAAATCAAACAATAATTGAGCTCCTCATTTGGAGTACCTCAAGGAGGCAAACTCTCCTGCATTACTCTGTATATCTTTGTCAGGAACCTCAAGTCAATTTATTCCTACCATAAATCCCCTCTGCCTCTCTGACCAAAATATGAATTAGTGCAGTAAGATATACATTGGCAGTACATTTAGGACCTTTAACGATAGAGCAAAAGAACAAATAGCGCTCAACGAATAATGCCAAAGTCAGATCTAATTCCAACAACATGTGGCCACTTTCAGAATCAAAGAAGCTCTCTAATATCTCTTTGATAATACAATAGAACTTACATGACAATAGTTTTTCATTTTATATGTAAGAAAGGTGAACTTTTCCACCGCAGTTTTGCCTTAAATTTAAACCTTAAAATTTCTTTCTTTATATAACCTTTCAACTAATATCAGGGACTACTAATATTTTCTAT
>JAYJLU010626590.1:0-12038 GCA_036873645.1 Minona dolichovesicula | reverse complement strand
CTCTAGAACGACCACCCCTCTATTACGACCATTTTCCTGGGGATTTAGGTAGGTCGCAATAGAGAGGGTCCACTGTACATACAACCTACAAATACTTATGGTTTAATGATTATCATGAGGTCCTTGACCATGTTTGCAGCATTTCTTTCAGACACTTTCTTTTAACAATCGTCCATAAATTCTCTATCGGACTGCTGTCTAGAGAAATACCAGCCCATGGCAAGACCTCAAAAGGCTGCTGTGCTAATCAAGCTGAGCTGACAGGAGAGGTATGGCATGGCGCTCTGTCTTGAATACTCTTTTTAAACCAAAAGTGTGCCTCTGCCCTTTGCTAAGAAGAACCCCATATCATTACGGGAGTGTTTGATTGTATAGGAGGATAATTCTCCTGACATCAATAATTCAATTTATTAGAGAATTTATGGACGATTGTTAACTGGAATAGTTAAACATAAAATGACTCACCCAAATCAATAAAACTGAGTAATGGCTGCTTTGCTTTCAAATAAGGAAGACAATGCTGTTAGCTATTCTCTCTTTTATCAGCACTTCCATTAAGACAAGTCCTTGGCTGGGTCAGGTTCATCACCACTAAGTGAATGCCACTTGCATTACTTGATTACAAACCCTTGCTTGGTCTTGAATCAGCAAATTTCATATGCGTTGCCATTTTATTTTTTCCAATATTATATTTCTAAAGAAAGTAAAATATACTTGACATAAATATTAATGTAAACCACAAAACATACAACATAATGTTAAATGATATTTCATGATCAATGTTCATAATGCAATAATATTTTATATACAAGAGCTATATATTTCCAATATATTCACACTTTTATACAAAACAGCCTTATTATTGGTATGTAGACTCTCCCATTGTTTTTTTATAATAAAAAAAGAAAGGAAATTGAAATACCTCTATATATTCTGAGATTTAGATGAAACAATATATAAATTGTGTTGATAAACTGTTCCACAAAATGTTCTTAAAAATATTGAAACAAAAACATGTCATGGCTATAACTACATGGTGATAAACGTTAATTGCTAAAAACAAGTGGTAAGTATATATGTATGTTGGAAGCTAGTTACCAAAATGGTCCAGCCTAATTCTTATTTATAAATAATAAAGTTAATACAGAAATTAACTCAACTGCGGGTATATGAGAAGCATAGTCAATAAGAACAAAAACTGAACTACATTTGTATGCTAAACTGAATAATTGAAAAAAGAAATGTAAATATGGTTATATAAGTCATATTCAATAGTAAAACTATAAATTGTAATCCAAATTAAATTTTAGAAGTGTACCTAAGTTAGTGTTTAAAGCCTAAATTCATTATTAAAATAAATGAATACTTAACAATAAAAATAATTTACTGTGTATACCAATGCAGTAATAACAGTTACAAAAAATATGAAGTGTCATTCACAGAATCACAGAATGCCAAAATATCAAAAATATTACTAAAATATATAGGCTAAATATAATAGTTGAAGCCATGGTGCTTTTAATGTAGCCAAAAATAATTTGTGTCAAATAATAAAAGTAAATTAAATTTATAAATGCTATGATTATTTTATTAAATAAAATAATTTGACAATAAAGCTAAACCTTCATAGGTACGACTCAAATTGCTCTGAGTGCAAAATGTATGTGCTCGATTTGTATGCACACTACAGAGAAGAACCCCTACCTCTCAGGCAATAAGAGATCTGCATTGGCTTCCAGTCTCAAAACAAATTGAATTCAAAATCGCCTGTATCATTCACAAATGTGTCCATGGTAACGCTCCTATGTACCCTTAAGAAGCTCATTAGGCCATCCACATCATCACTGCCTCGCATTCATCTCAGATCGCAAGCTGATATCGTTCTCCACCAACCAACTGCCACAATCAATGCTGGCAATGATGCATTTTCTATAGCAGGCCCACGTGTGTGGAACAAGTTAAATTATGACATTCAAACCACAAAAGACTTTTCCCTCTTTAAATGCAAACTAAAAACTTTTCTATTTCCTTCATAATTTATAACACCTTGTAAACTTCATGTTGTTCATTTCTTATATTTGATTAATCTGAGATTATGTAGATTTTGTGCATAAATATATTATTATTATTTATAAAACATTAATTGGTGTAACTTGATATACCTACTGTACCCATATAGATAGGGTTAGGGATCAACCAAAATGTCTGATTTTCCTATCAGCTAATAAGTCAAATTATGTAAACAACTGATCAGATTTGAATGTATTTGTCAACATGGTTTGACATTTTTTTATTTGTAGTCCCAAAACTTGTTCAAATCAATTTCTGACTTTGCTCTAAAACTCAGGTTGAGAATTGGTCAAACAAATTCCTGACCAGCTAAAGGTCAGAAATTGGTTTGAACAAGTTTGGACCATGTTTAGTCAGGAATTTGTTTCCAATACATATAATGTAAAAAATGTAAAAGATACCAAAATGGGCATTAAACTAATCTGTATATTCCAAATTATAAACTATTAGCATATAATTTGTTTAAAAAAAGTCAAATCTGATACAGTAGTCCATTTTATATGTTGGGATTCTTATATGTACTAGAAAATCTACAGATTGTGCAGAGAACCACATAACACAGGAAACCTTACTATAGAATAGATAGAAATCATTGCAAAATATTTCCCCTGTATAATACTGGGAATCACATATTACTACTATAATATACAAGCATTGTGAGTCTGTGATTGGTTAATCTATGCTATGTTATGTTAATTGGAACAGGTCAACTTGTACCTAAGTCACCTCATACTAGGTGAACTTGTACACTTAAAAACTAAAATAAAGGGTTAGGATCAATCTTAGCAACTTTATTCCTCGGGACCCAACCTAGAACACCAGAAGTAAATATATTAGAGTTGACCTGAATTCAAATAGAATATACTTAATAGCAAATTTGAAGCATAGGTACTTGAACCATCACAAGGCAACTTTATTCCTTAGGACCTAACTCTGGGTTGGGTCCTAAGGAATAAAGTTGCCTCCCAACCTAGACCACCATAGTGAAGTAAAGACATTAAATATGTTGACTAATGTTGACTTAGGTACGAGTTGACCTGAATTCATGTTAATCTATGCATAATTGTATACTAAATATAATTGAAAAATCAAATTGGTTTATTAAGTTATATCAAATAAGCTGGTATAACATGATACATGGTAATATAAAACTATTGGTATTACAGGGTGTCGAACAGTTTATCAAAATTTTTTTGCAGGTCTTTAGCAAGATTTTTGAAGGATATCCAAACTAAATTAATAAAATTTACAAGGATTCCTACCGATTCACATTATAGTTATAAATTACATAATAAAATATTGTCATTTATAAAGCAAAAGACAGCTTCCTCCACCCCTTTAAGAACCATATGCAGTATTCTTTCCATCAAAATTGTGATACAAAAATGTATGTAAGGTTAGAATCATATATTGACAAATATTTACGTAAATATCTTCTTATTTGTGCATATGTAAAAACTATGATGTTATGCTTGTGAAAAGAATGCTTGCATATAATACCGTAGCTGTCCCTTACCACCTTCTTTATTATTAAAATGTCTACATTACTAATATTGTACAGTGAAACCTGGTTAAGTCAAACTTACAAAATTACAAAAGTTACAAAATTTTAAATGGTTTAAAATGTCCACATCACTATGTATTCACAAAGCTGATAACAATCGATGATACAATAATGCTAACTAAGTCTTTTTAAGTGAAAAAATGTCCTTTTGAACTTTCTGCAATTCAGTGCGCAGGCGTTTTTCTTCTGTTTCTTTTTCCAACAGTTCCCTGGCTTCTCATCAACAGCATGTTATAATAGGCTATAAAAATTATATAGGGACATTATATTTTTTGCAGGATAACCAGTCATTTTGCAGGACTTTGCAGGGTTACCCAATTTGCAGGATATTTGCAGGTCATTCGACACCCTGATGTAGCATAGCACACATTAAACATTACCAGCAAGTTATAAGAGGGTTAAGGGGATCCCTCACTCCCTATAAAAATATTGGTTTTAAAGGATAACTATACTAAGAACTTGACCTGAATTCTTTAAAAACATAATTAATGATACATTTAATCAGCATCTTATATTCCCTACTTGAACAAGGAAAACTTGTACACTAAAAAACTAAAATAAAGGGTTAGGGTTTGGATCAATCTTAGCAACTTTATTCCTCGGGACCCAACCTAGAACACCAGAGAAGTAAAGACATTAGATACAATATTGACTTAGGTAAGAGTTGACCTGAATTCCTTGAACAATATGCAATACACAACATAAGAAATGTCATCAAATTCACCACCACCCATTATAGACATCAGACTTAAAAGGAGTGATATATACTTAATGTAATAGTGAAATAAGTTTCAAAAAATAAATTGCTTAACAGACCGTAAAAACTGAAAACAATCATGATTTAGATTTAGCAAATTTGGTAGGAATTACGGTGCACCGGAATTACTTACATTTCTAAGCTAGAAGCATTTTCAGGCAAAAAGACACCTAAAATTGATTTCTGCCGAGGACTACTATAAATATCTGAAGTCATAATTTGATTCTAAGTTTGTTACTAAATATCAAATGAAAATGAAAATTTATCTCTGGAATTTCGACAAATTTTGTATTCTGCAACGAAAATTCCTTAATGTTGGCTGGAATGGCACTACAAAAGTAGCTTGAATAAAACACAAATGTAAAATTATTTGAGATAATAATATCAGTTTATATCACAGACATAAGTTCTTTTAACTTCTTACTACTGTTGATAAAGATTTTCTAAAAAGATTTTTTGTAAAAGTATTATTATACAGGCAATATTTAAAAACAAATTAATAATTTATTTCTGATAATACTAATTGCCTTGAGCTTAAAAAATACAATTATTTGTTTGTCTAATTGAAAATGCTTAAACATGTGTGAGTATCTGCGGTAAATTTAAAGCAGCAAATAGAATTGCTACAAATTTCAGCTGTTTCAAGGTCATCGTCAACTGAAACGAATAATAATCTCCATTTTTTTATTGATCAGTTATTATAAAGTAATCTTTTTAAAATTACCATGGCTTGCACAAAGATGGATTACTCATCAGATATGTAAGTAGAATATTCATTCACTTATACATATTACTTTTTTATATAGCATCTCTATTTATGTATATAGTATCATATACATTCAGAAAAATCACTTGTTTACCTATTGATTTTATATCTTTGGTTCCTGGGTCAATTTGTGATTTGATTTTCTCTAAACATAAATTAATGATATTCATATTAAAGTTCTTTAAATAAATTAATTAGATATATATATATTTTTCCTCTATTAGAAGATTTCACATTGTATATATTTATTAATTTTTAATATGGACTATTATTTTTAGATGCATTGATGCTAAAAAATATGCATTTGATGCTAATTTATTTAGTATTTTTCAGCAAAATAAGTATATTTATAATATTTATATTACATATTGGTATATTAAAAACATGTATAACATTTCAAAGATTATATATATACTAGGTAACACATCTGTATTATGAAATTAAATCTTACTAATTTATAGGAAGTTATTATGCATACTTTTATATCTGATCATAATTCAGATATTGCTTTATTTAAACATATACAAATCAGTTCAGAAATAGAGTTGATATTCTTAATCTAAATTATCTATTTTATTTATACAAATTTTGCCTCAATGATTTTATTTGAAAGAAACTAACTGATTTTCTCTTTTTTCAGTATTTCAGACATGCCTGATTGGGAGATGCTGACTAAGAAGAGAATAATTGATGATGATTCAAGCAGTATTGGTTAGTGACATTCCTTAATTTATGAGTTTATGAATTTCAATAAATATTCATTGTTTCTACTGTTCAAATTTAACTGAAATTTTATATAAAAATATCCTAAAAATAAATAAATGATTACCAAATAAACATCTTCTTTATATGAGGAATCATAATTGGATAAAAGCTTATGTCTGTAAGTCAATGTTTAGTAGCAATCTATTTTCAACTACAGTATAATCCCGTTATAACGTACTTCAAGGGACTTGAAAAAGTGTACCTTATATCCGATGTGCCTTATATCCATAGTAATATTTTTTAGATACAAAAAAATTTTTGGAACAAAAATAAATTTAATACATAGTATATGTAACAAATATGTATATGTATGTATATAGCATTTGCATATATTGATAGACAATAGCGAAATGTTATATTCTCGTGCTAATTCAGACTGTTTCTTTGTCTTTTTCTCAATTTGATCACATATAATTTTCTTAGTCTCAAAATTCAAAGCTTGCTGTTTAGTATTAGACATGATTTCTTATGATAATCCTTATCTCAGCTTAGTGATTCACAAACAACTTTAGTTTTCCTTTTATATAAACCCAGGCGAGTATCCAGCCTAGTAGGTAAGTAAGGTACATATTTTCGACCAATGATTGCGCAGATGGGTAGTGCAATCAATAAATTTTCTTACCTAGCGAGGAGTGTCACCTGCTGCGCCTGCATTGTCATCAGCTAGATTGAACACACTGAATTAATGGGTAGTGCAATCAATAAATTTTCTTACCTAGCGAGGAGTGTCACCTGCTGCGCCTGCATTGTCATCAGCTAGATTGAACACACTGAATTAATGCTGCCAGTGGTGCTATGTGCTTTATATACCAGGTAAAGTAACTGATGGGACTGTTAAAAGTGTACTTAGTATCCAATTGTGCCTTATAGACGTGTACGTTATAACCAGGGTATTACTATGTGTATTTAGATACAAATTTTGCCGGGACCAAAGAACTGTGTACTTAATATCCGAGTGTGCCTTATATCCAGAGGGCCTTATAACGGGATTATACTGTATAAGCTACATTTTTCAGAAAATTGATAGGATAATCTACAATTACTATTATTTGTCTAGCTTGTAGATCAATGAGGTATTGAGGCAATGAGATCTCAGTTCTGAGGTATCTGCTGCCAAACAAAATGTGTATCTTCCCATAGATCATCAAGAAGGAGGTCTCAATTGTATTGAGATAAACAAACTGCGCTGGTTCAGAAAATATTAGATGCTCTTTAAAGAAGTTGTGGGTCATGCAAGCAATATGACATGTTGCATTATCCTGTTCAAAGATTAGATTCTTTCCCAGAAGATATAATCCCTACATAGGCTCTGACCAAATAGCAGTAAATGATACATGACCTCAATGCTTCACAGAACCTAGAAAGTATAAAGGGTTGACAGTATTGACTATTAACACCATTCATTGTCCCATTTCCCAGTTTCATTAACTCATGGTTCTTTACTTTTATGATAAATTATTTTTTGGAAAAACAACAACACACTATTAAATAATCAAAGATAAAACACAAATTGCATTCACAAAGAACTAAAATAGGAGATCTCTCTAAGCTGTCACTACTAATACATTGATAGATTTACATCCCTAATTAAGAACCTAAATTATTATATGATCAGTGGAGAGAAATCGATGAAATTGATGGAGTCAGGGGTTTCTATGTGTGCAAAGTTTTATTGATAAAGTCAAAGACTGCTGAGCTCTCATAAATATTGAAATGTTTGTTATTTCAGCTTCTGATTGGTCGATTATTGGTGATGAACATTTTCATGATGAACAAACTACAGCTGAACATACTTTACCTTCCTCCGTATTAACTGATCCAGTAGATTTAGAGCCATCCTTAGAAGAACCTGCTGACCAAGAATCCCATATTGTGCCTGATGATTATGTAGAAGCAAGTATATCTCTAACTAATCAGGAGTCTCATAACCTGGAGTCAGTACCCCATGTCCAAACACGAAGAATGACATCTCATTCTTCAACAGCCAGTATCAGACAACAGCGTCAAGTCAACAAGAAGGATATTAGCCATGCCACTCAAATTAGAAATAATAAAGCAGTTCATGCTGCCCGCTTGGCCAATGTAAAGAAAGTAAAGCAGCAATACCGCGGTGCTATGCTCTCTCATGCTTCTCAGAGATCTCAAAATAAATCGTGCCATAAATAGGAACAATTTTTAGAAATGTTGACTTGTTTTTGAACTCTAGCTTATTTATTGCTGATAGTTTTGAATTATTTCATTTATTTATTATTCCAATATATTAATCACACTTATATATGTATTTTAATAAGATTATTTTAGATTCTCAACTATTATATTGATATTTATCATGAATTTAACTTTGTTATATTAATCAAAAACTTTTTGCAGCGAGACGCACTGTTTTGAATGCGTTATTGATTACCTACTATTATAAAAAATGAAGTAGTTTAATCATTCTCTGCATATCACCTAGTATTTATTTCATTGACACTGCTATTATACCTGACTTATATTTATTTAACTAAGTATTTAGATGTCTTCTCTTTTTGTTTTATTTATTATTATCTACTCAAAGATTGTCTTTCTTATTTCAATAATTTGGTTTATCTTGTAGTTGTTTCTGTGTTATTTGTATTAACATATTTATAGTATATGTATTTGTATTCTGGCATAGCAACGAACCATTTATGCCTTTACTGGTTGTTATTGAGAGTTGATTAAAATCACTCGTATATAACATGGGTGAACGATTTTTGTTGATTAACCCCGGTTGTTAGCCAATAAGTTATCATGCTATCTTGTTGAGAGCTCTGGTTGACTAGTTATTAAAGTCAATTCACATGAAGGACATTGTGCGAGAAAGACCATTTATTTGTTACCGTGGTTTCATCAAAGTATGAGGATGTTTATGAGATAGTAGTATTTTTGTTATTTGGGGAAGCTTGCTCAAACATGTGAATCACCTATCATTTTGTCCCAAGATCTCCATTATCTCATTCTCCTATAGAAATATTTTAGTTTCAAAAGTTAGTTATGTTGAAATTATTGCTCCTAATCTCCATGTTATTATTTATTCATAATATTAATTTAATTATTATATTAAATATTATTATAGCTAATATCCCTTTAATAATGTTTTTGCACATTTGTTTTGCTTTCAATAAACTGTTTTTCAAAATCTATTAAATACTTTTTCTTCATTGTTTACTGGATGCTTGACTTGTATTATAAGATAAGATAATATTTTATTAGCATATAGTATAAAAGTTATACATATGAATTTTTGTACATTCATCTCTACTGGGCCGGCTATTATATAAAATACATGATTGACTAACAAAACTATTTAAAAAACGAGGTAAAATACGATACATATTATAGAGGGTGATTATTCTGTGGTGAAATTCTATTAGCAGCATTACAGACAAACTTTTTATAAATACATTCAGGATGCGTAGCATGTTTATTATTAATTCCTAATTTAATTGCTATGTACTTTATAAGATCTAGACCATTTACGAAGAGAATTAATAGAGATATTTGTAATAGATAATAGCTGACATAAAAATACTTTCTATATTAGCTCTATAAAAATCGTTTTAATTTGTTAAGTTGTCTAAGAACATGTATTCTTTTATGTATTAATTTTACGAGAGATCATATTTACGTGATAGTCAAATTTTAATTTACCGTCAATGAAACACCCTAAATATTTATATGAATGCACTAATTCTATGAATGAATCATCAATGACATGTAGATCGTCTCCTGAAATCAAACACTAGTTCTTTAGTATTGCTGGTATTTTAGAAGCAAGCGATTGTCTTTGCTCCATCTGATAGTATGGTTGATAGATTGAAAGTAGGTCATTAACAATCATTCGATATTTGACCAACAATAGAAGTATCATCAGCGAATTTTAGTATTTTAACAGGCCATTGAGGATTGGTTATCATACACATAATAAAAGTTTTTGTGGCGCGGAAATACTAGCTACTTGTCTTTCGCGGGTGGCCAGTCGGAGTTTGTATTTGATGTTCTTTATTGGAGGTAGGAGAGGATATAGAGGCTGTGGGATTGATTGATTCCAACGCTTTTGAAGAGGGTTTTGTCTCACTTTTCACGATAGTTGGTATTGCAATAGTTTCATTTTTTTGAAACTTGTCATGAGTCCAAGATGCTCTCATAAAGACCTAATTTAAAATCATACTGCACTTTATCGAACACTTTCAAGCATTTCTGGGACTGAATTCACAAAGAATTTTGTTTTAATATCATAGAGGTTGAGAGAGGTTAAAATCCAATCTTAATTATTTTATTTGAAGATTGTCGTATTTATCATGCTTTTAGAGACGAGTTGTAATTTGTATCAACTTTCATAATGAATACGTAGTTAAATAATTTAATTTGGAATATTATTGGTATATAAAACGACATACAATTTCGTAAAAGCTTTCACAGACACAATCTGAACGATATATAATCACCGCAGCTATGTGTTCTTTTCAATTCATCACCCTCTCAAATAATCAATATCAATACATGTGCTGCTCAAGGGTGTTGCTTGAGTCCATTCTTATTCTCAATTTATACTGAGGACCTACAAAGCATTCATCCATACTTACACTAAGTTTCGTTATTATAGCCAGATTCAATTGTTTTCTCCTGTGTATGCCCATTTAAATTTTGTATCTCTTTTGCGTTTTGTCAATTGATGAAATATTATACACTACTACTACTATTCCAATTCAGATACCAAGAGACAGAAAACTTTATTTCCATCGTCCATTATAAATTGGCAAAGTTCAAATTATCATAACAGCGAAACACATAAGGCCGTATTTTACTTATTTGTTTTTCGCCGCTCTGATAATTTGAACTTTGTCAATTTATAATGGTGGAGATAGGATTTTCTGTCACTTGGTATCTGAAAATCGATATACAAATATCGAGAGTCGGAACTTTGTTTAATTAACTCTATATAAATCTATTAATATTTTGAAGAGAATAAAACGAACAAAAATGCTTGCTTGTATTTCCTGCATGCTTATTGAATCAAATCAAAGCTAAATCAAAGAATCACTTATAGGTAACATTTCGAATATTAAAGTCTTGTACGTATTTTCAATTTTTATTCAAGTAAAAAAGATTCGTATATCGTACTACTATCAAAATTAGCGATTAATCTCACTTCTAAATAAAGTTTTTGAAACAAATTCTGTAATTTATGCTCTATATTTTATATTTGTGATTTGTTGCCATATAAATTCCCTCGGGTCATATTAAGTATCTTTGAGCTAAATATTTAATTTTTTAAATGAATGGAAATCAAATCAAGAATAAAAATAATAGATAGGTAATATTATATTATATCAAATTGTTAATAACATATTATAGCAAAACAGATATTTATGATGGAATGAGTGGGAAACCAGTGAACCTGTTCCCCAATATATTCATGTATATAATTCGAAGCAAAAAGGGAAATATCCTGTTGACACATCAAGAATAAACAATAACATAAATGCTCACATATAGAAAAGAAATAAGATGTATTAACATATTGTTACATTAACTGTTCAGTTTGTGGTCAAAGAATATATGGTTGGTCATGCTCTATCTATATAGTCATCAAAAATGAATAAAGTAAAAATAGAAGAAATTCTGAATACAAAAAGTTCTAAAGACTTTAAATATATATTATATTATTATACTATAGAAGTTTCTGTAAAACTCAAGGAAAAAACGTTTAAGAAAGTACACACGTTCACACGTGGTGTGGATACATAAATTATAAACCAATCACACACAGTTTCAGTAATATTCGGCCATAACCTGCAAAATAAGACAAACAGTGTTCTATTTTCTACTTCATAATTAATAAATAAGAAAATAACAAAAATAGGATATCGCTTCGATCTCTCTTATAGAAGGAACATTGGTCAAACTATTCGGAACAACAGTATCTCTCTTATAGAAGGAACATTGGTCAAACTATGCGGAACAGCAGTATCTCTTATAGAATGAACATTGATCAAACTATGCGGAACAGCAGTATATCTCTTATAGAAGGAACATTGATCAAACTATGCGGAACAGCAGTATCTCTCTTATAGAAGGAACATTGGTCAAAC
>JAYJLU010625479.1:0-12040 GCA_036873645.1 Minona dolichovesicula | reverse complement strand
CATAACTAACATCTTAAATTCGTCAATAAAAACAATGCACAAAATCAAATCTCTCCGAAACCACGGTCTAGGCAACATCCTTATTCACCAAGTCTTCACCGCACTGGTCACCTCCAAATTACTCTACGTATGCTTCACAAGCCTGGTGGGGATTTTGCCAAAACATGACAAAGAAAGGCTGGAAAGGTTCATAGAACGTGCAAAACAATGGAACTATTGCAATACCAACAGCCCTAACCTAGCCAGTATCGTGAAAATGCGAGACATAAACCTCTTCAAAAACGTTGGAATCAATCAATCCCACAGTTCCTCTCATACCCCCAATGAAGAACACCAAATACAAACTCCGACTGGCCATCCGCGAAAGACATGTAGCTAGTAATTCCGACCACAAAAACTGTATTATGCGTATGATAACCAATCCTCATTACTTACACTAAATTGTATTATTAGCCAGATTCAATTATTTTCTCCTGTGTATGCCCATTTAAATTTTGTATCTTTTTTGCGTTTTGTCAATTTGTCAATACCCTATCTTTACAAACTACTCCGCCTATCACTGTTTTCTATGTTTCCTATCACTTGTGTATAGTTGCGTAACATAATCTTGTGAGCCTGTTCTTCAACTGATTACAATATAACTGGAATGGGGGCGCATACTGATCAAAGTGTATTTTACGGATGTTTTAGAAGTTTGTATTTAAAATAAATTTTGTTTTGCACAGAAATGTCTAAATTAACGAACTTTTATTTTATAAACTATTTCGTATTTATTCTAAATATACAAAATAAACATTTTTATCTCCATATATTTCATAGTATAATACTATAAACATATTTGGAGAGATATTGAAGTATAAATGCATTAAAAAATGACAAAGAATGCCATTTTAAAAGATATCGTCATAATGACGCTCTCGCCGTTCTAGGTATATCGATTTTCTCGTCCTTCTAGTGTTAAGAGTCTTGATTACAATATTGGATCTGTCACTATTTATCGAATAGTCATCGGCATTGAAACACTAACCTTCAAAATAACCTGTTGAACATGATAAGTGAATCACTTTACTCAATGTCAAAAATATTATATGACATAGTGGTCACACAGAGTCTGAAATCTGTTAGAAATGAAACATCAAAAAGCAATTATAAACGTGACTTCTGATATACCACAAGAAACGCCTCTCAGCGCCAGGGTTTTCAGCTGTGCATCTTATCATGTCAATAACACATTAGAAATATATCTAAATGACGGAAATATCACCAAATATTCTGACAGCTCGTAATCAAAATTGTCATCCGGTGATCGATTTAAAAATTATTTTGTCATAAAATAACAAAACATGACATATTTATATACTTATGTATGTCTATCATATTATGATAAAATGTGATTCCATACTTTGAAGAATTCTATCAAATAAATATCATTTTCAAGATTGCTTATTTTTGTTGATAGATTTTCAAACGGTATTGCAAGAGGTCTAAAATAAATATATATAAAAATATATGTACATACATATATGAAGATAAATATGGAGATAAAATGAAGACATTAGTAGATATTGTTAATTACATTAGTATAAATGAAAATAAATATATTCCAAGTAATATTCAGAATCAGTTTATTTTACATGTTTTCTGAAATAAAGTAGAGATCTTACAAAGCATAAACATCAAATATTTGCTCATAATCAGTGATTTTCGTCTTGTGATTTTCCAGAGCAGCCAAGTAGTACCTTAATTATATAGAATGTACATATTTAAAATTAAAAATCATAACATAATATACATACATAACATATTTAGAAGTTTAGAAATATGTTGGTACATGTGAGATAAACTACAATATTTAATACAAGAACCAGAAATAGTTTTTAATCTCTTGTATGTTTACTGGAATGTTTATAGAATACAGTGCAACAGTTTTAAATTTTAGCTTTTAGAAGACATTATTCAGCAAAAGAAGTCATACAAGGCTTATTGGCTTTCTTTCCGATGAGTGTAGAGATCAATTCTGTAGGGATTAATTTGGGGATTTATGCCAATGAGAAAAAGGGAAAAATAGTACAGAATAATTTATGAATTACTAATCAGCTCCAGTGATAAAGTATTAAAAGATCAAGCTGATGGACTAATGGAAGGAGCCATTCATTAATCTTGAACGTTATTTTCACATGAATGTATTTCTTGCTTTATTCACTAATTACATATTTACACATTATTGTTCTATTATTTCAAGTATTCTTCAAACTACATAATACATATTTTAGCGTTAAATAGAATACGTATTTGATTTCTTCTATGTAAATAAAAGTTATAGTCATCTTCTTGATTGTCGGTGGCTTGAGATTTTTAAGTAGAGTCTGGGTAGGATGTAATATACTGTATGTATAATAACCGGACGGGGCGTAAAAACAGTGTTGATTAGATGTTCTACATATATGTATGATACCAGAATATTAAAAAAATAATATTTTAATGTCCACAACTGTTATTTAATTCAGCATTTTTTAACGAATCTGTTTTATAAGTCACGTTTGACAAGTGGATTCCTACTTTGAAAAATCTTCACCAATCTCTTCATATGTACTACTCAACAAAAAAGCCGGTGACAGAATCCCCAATTGTGTTTTGCTAAAATAGATATCATTTGAAAAAAACCTTAATATTAACTCTAAAACATTGAATTGAAGAGTACTACAGCTAGCTAAAGAAATGGCAATATATTGGTAACATAACAGTATGATTTTTGACAAAATAAATATTTCTTAATCTTTAACGGCATTTCACGCCCGGGAGTATCTCTCAACCCTAACTAATATTAATGATCACGCGTTCAGACTCTTCACTTAATTTGCTTTCAAATAGACTTCCACAGTTCAATTTCCGGCTTTGTATTTTCGGGAATGAAGTGTTGATAGCACTGTATTGCGATTAAGAAGACGATTACAAACATTTTAATGTGACTGTAAGGGAATATTCGACAATCATCTTATGGAAGAAAGCAACGTGAACCAAAGCAATAACAGATTAAAAAGTGTATGTTTACATAGACTATATGTACATACTTTCACCTGAAGAATGTTTTATTTTTATTTTAATGATTAAAAACATTATATCTTTGTAAATAAAATTTAGTATTAGTACACTAATTTGTTTGAGTGTACAAAGTATTCAACTTACTCTTCTTTTGAGGAAAAGACTTCTCCATAGCGTATCATACTATAAGTCTGACATACACTTGTTGATTCATATGCACTATCCCTGAAAATTTGAAGTTTGTACTTTTATATTCTTTATTTATTTGAAAATTTAGAGAAGTAATATTTATCAACTCCAAATACATAAATCTCGTAATAAGTCAGTGTATATAATATGTACATTATTGTTTCTATAGACAAATTATTTTATTTCAGAAAACGTACTCATTTATTACACTGTAGATATCATAGGTAGAAGAATAGACCTCGACTTCAGGAATCTTACAATCAGGAATGGCAATACTTTCCTTATTGACTTCTCTATAAAACATTTAAAACCTGATTGAACTTACATTAGTGCATAATAATAATAATAATATAACTTTATTATCAAGAATCCAAGAACAGGATATAGCCAAAGACAAAAGATCGGTAACGGTAGTTGAATAAATTCAATTAAAGATCAATATGATTGTGAATTAAAAGGCTTGTATGTTTTTGGTTGCGGAATAGTGAATGACAGGCTGCCCTCTTTTTGGACGTTGTAAGTCCGCCTTTTGGGAACAAGGGAATACAGGATGTGATCTTGGATATCGGCGATTTTGTGGAATTGATGTAAGACTGCTCTTGGCGATATTTTAAAGTTTGATGCGATATTTTAAAGTTCCTCTTTTAAAGAACTTGTCAATGACATTTTGAAGTTGTGTCTTTTCTTTTTTGTTAAAGAATATTCATATCATCCCATTTATTATCTTTAAAAGTGATATTTTCCTCCTAACTCGCAATGATAGTCTTATAGAATAATATCTTAGTTATTGATTTCAAATGAGGTAGTATACTTCAATGTCAACAGATTTTATTTATTTTATATACTTCTTTATTTCGCCTTTACGGCTTACTCTAGTGTGTGATCTATATATTATTGTAGTGTGAAGAATTGTAACCATCCGCTTAGAACTCTCTTTTTAGAAAGATCGCACCATGTAGTCATTAGAAGAAGCAATACGTGTGCCCTTCTTTTACCTGCAGGTTCTACTTGCAGTTCTCGTAACCATTTTGTTAAATTCTGTCTTTAAATCAAGTCTTTTGTACCTATGCATATTATGTTGTACATTGAATAAACGTATCCTTTATTTATTATGTACATTTTTATTAATCTGCTTGTAGGATTACATTTCATAAATGTTAACTATACCATTCTTTTCATCTGAAAGGAGAAAACTGGGTAGAAAATTTGATTATTAAAGAAAAATAGGGCCTTTTCAGCAAGAAATATTGAAGTCCACAGTTCTTAAATGTTTAGAAAATGTTATTTGTTAGACGGCATTATTTCTATAAGGCTTGTGACTAAAGCTTATAAATACATTACAGATGACCAGAGCAGCTTCACTTCAATCAATCAAAGTATTCACATTTTGTAGTTATAGTCTTTTAATAATTTTGTTTAGTCAAATTCATTCACAATAAATAAACAACCAAATACTAATACTACTAAAGTTTCTTTAAGGTTCTACTTAAAGCAAAGTGACATGGCATTGCATCTAAATACAGGAGTCTAATAGACTTATTTTTAGTCTCTTTACCTTATCTGAATTCAGCGTTACCTTTCTTATGCCATTGTAAACAAACTTCAAATTTGGTAACAGTGATAATGTAGTATTTTCTGAAGATTCAGTTTAATTATGCCAAGGCATATTAGTCAATTCTCTCTGTAAAATGTATGATGATTGGCTTGTATTGAGAACTCATTTGATAAGTGAGATGTGACACATTTATTTACATACATATGTATGGGCCACCTTAATGGCACAATCATGGATAAACAAACATCAAATAACATCACATATAAAGCTTGAGTTGTTTTTTATTGCGATATTTAATTGCAAAGTATAATAATTTTGCTACGTCTTTCACGAGAACAATTTTGTTTCGGATTTTAGAAGTCACATAACAAGGAGAGTAGAAACTGGAATTTATTTACCTTTTCATTCTTGGCAATTTTTGTCTCAATAATATACCAATAATTGGAACCAGGAGGAGAGTGAGTATTGAACAGAGTGTAAATAACGTGCACTTTATTATATCTAAATTGAACAAATGTAGAAATTGTATAAGAAATCTAGGGATTGTAAATATTCTGCAAATCATTACAATTTAACTTACATGATTTAATGCTGGGGAAAACAACAGATAGAGATGTTGCAAATCCATTCTTTGAGTATGCTCTTAAAGCAACTCTGATATAGGAAAAACAAAGCATTTGAAAATATAAATGTCAGTGACTAATAAAAGAAAATTATATGCTATGTGTACGTAATATAAGACAATGTTATATATACTCATTAACACATTGATGATAGTATTTAGATGCAATAAGAGTTTTCATTATTCTAAAAATACATTCCCATTTCAGTTTCATGTTGTTTACAATACAGGGTGTTGCAGAAGGTGCGCCCCATTTATACAAAATCTTTTATTACAAACAAATTCTTATAAATCCAAAATCCAATGGGGCGTGATTTCTGCTCCAACCTGTAGATATAACTGAAGCTTCAAGATTTATTCAGAATTGTTAAAACAGAATAAGTTTAACTACCTAAATGAAAAAATTGTTTTTAAAACCTACTCGTAGTGAGCCTGAAATATCAATGGTCCGTTACAAAATTGATTTTCATGTTCTTGAAAACAATTTGATTCAGTGCCAATATCAATTTCTGCTGGTGTTGTGTTACTCATCAACGGTATTTCATAAATACCTAACACACCTTGACCAGATGTTTTCCAAGTCTAGAAAAGAGATGAGTTACACAAAAAGATTACTAAAATTTACATTTTTTAAAATAAATGTTTACTTCCATAACAAAACAAATATGATAAGAACTACAGTATTACAAAATAGTATAGAAATTACTTGAAATCTGTAGCTATATATTTTATGTTTAATTTTTGTTTACTTTGTTTAAAGAATTTATTGGAAATAACCTCCAAGGAAACAGAACATTTGAGCACTGAGCAGCCAAGCTCCATATTTATTTATCGCCCGCCTTGTGTCAAATGTCAAATGTTCGATTTCCTCTCTATGCGTTGATAAAATAATTCATGATAAACTTCATTTCTGTGATTTTTACTGTTTACTGCTTGCTTTTACTGCACATGTTTAAAGTATTATACCTTCCAATATTATGAGGTTCAATAACTGTTCTTATAAACGAAACGTTAGCATTATTTTTTATTAACATTTTCACGTAAAGACCTGTAATCATGGAGATTTTTAAATTTATTTGCTTACCATTTCTTTTAACTTGTTCATTGAAGAATTCATTATTCCGTAATCCATCATCGATTGATTCACAGAAGTGCATTTTATTACCAATGAGAAGTATTCGGCTGTATCAGGTATTGGAAGAAAGATGTCTAGGGGAATATTTAACTTCAAACTTGTCAGACTCCTCCTTCCTTGAAAAAGATTTTCCATGCTGCTTTTATTGATATTTGGATTGGTTATTGGAACTGCAAGAATACAATAAATTTGAACCATACTTGGCTGATGATTAACAAACTATTACTGTTTTATATACCAGATACTATAATCTTTGTATAGGCTTTTCAATATTTCATTCCTAAGAGTACATGTTAAAGAATAACAATTCGAAAGCCTTTTCATATCGCCTGCAAGCTATAGTGAACATTTGTTAAGTTATCACATTATCCTATAGAGATTTCTATCTGGTTGTATAGAAATACGTATAAAAATAATGACTTATTAATGATTTTCTATACATTTCAATTCATTTAGCAAAGGGAATACAAGTGAATTTAAAATATTTGTATTAATAAACTGGACTCAAAACTTGCAAGTCAAAGTCACAAAATAGTCACATGTGAACCTATTATGTATACCTTTATTACAAATGAATACATATTTGTGATGATATGGACATCTTTTGGCTATCCTACATCAAGACAACAACACAGAACAGACATCCTTAGAACAATTCGATTATCAGAGCACGTCTGCAGTTACGCAATGTTTCCAGTTTAGACTTTGTTAACGACTTCGTTTATCTTGAATCTTGGCTCTGGCCGACAGATGGGACATGACTCCACTACATCCACTCTACCAATATAACAGTTTCGTAATAACATTATGTCAAAGTTTGATAGTTCATTTTATTTTTATAAACAAATACGTATACAATTCCCTTTTTAGTCATATTATGATACACTAATGTGATAATAGGAGATGTTTGAGTGAGACTACCAAATAATATCCATATCTATTAATAATACTAACATTTTATTAAAGATGTGTCGATTACATAAGATTAAATAATACTATAGAATAAATTATCTTACTAAGGTTTTCGTTTTTGTAGAAGATATAATTACTTCTTCCAAGATGATACATCTCATTTACGGCCAGTATTTCAAATGAATAGTTACGATAAGGTAAAAGGAAACACAAAATAAAATATTGAGAGTAAAATTCTTCATATAATCCTTCGCAATATTCTTTTGTGGATGATTTGAGTTTTGGTTTTTCCCCAGAGGACAGCTAAATTAATATGTAAAGTTATGATAAAGATGAACAAACGGTACAACTGTACATATTAACTATTCAAAACCATCTAAAACCATCTAAAATTAGTAATTGAATTTACGTAAGATTCTAAATTTTATCTGGGGCATAATAAATCGACCGAAAGACTTCCCATCCTACCTGGTTGCAATTTTAAAATTTCAATAAATGAGCTATAGTGGCTGTATAAATACGAATACATACACATAAATTACTTGAAAACTTGATATTCATTTTAACGTCTCTATTTTATGATTTATTTGCCCTTACCTTCTTCAACTTAGTCAATAAGAAAGTGAAAACCTTTCTCTCGATCTGCTGATACAATTTCACTTGGTAGGATTCAATGATTCCATTCGGTTTATTGGGTGTCATCCATGATATCTTGACATATGGAGGATATTTTTCTGCTCTCAAGGCTCTGACAGGTTCACTCTCTAAATATATTTATATCTGATTGTCAAAAGACATGATTGAAATTGATGGCAGAATTTTATGGTCGGATGCCCTTCCCGATGCCTACCCTCCTCTTTATCCGGGCTTGGGACCGGCACCTCCTAGCCCAAACCCGGTCACCACCCGTACTCTGAGTCCAACTAGCTGTACTAGCCTGACCAGGTCATAGGGAGAGCTGCTAACTCTGTGTCCTGGCTCAAACCAAGCCAGTGGCGAGGTAGACAGGCAGACAGGAAGATCCCGCAAGCCTTGAAACTCAAGCTCTACACAACAGTTATCAGTATGGATCAGAATGCTGGGTGCTTAATACAACCAATACCAGGAGACTGGCAGCTACCGAGATGAAGTTCATTAGGAGAATTATGAGAATATCTTTACTGGAACACATCAACAACAAGGAAATTCTCCGTTCAGCAGCAATAACACCACTAGAAGAAGTGCTCAGGTCAAACCGTCTACGCTGGTATGCACAATCAAACGCAGAGATCCCTCCTTCCCCTCTAGAAGAATCCTAGGATGGGAGATTGTTGGTAACCGAGCCAGAGGAAGACCAAAAGAAACATGGCAGAAGCAGATCAACAAGGACATGAAGAAGAAAGAAGACAAGACCGACTCCCGAACTTTAAGGGATAAGGTCTCTAAGATAAGCAGGTGAGCATCTATTAAGTAATGATTTATTTATTTAAGTAATGAGTAGTAATTTTTGAGATCACTTTTGTTCACATTTAATAGTTTAAACAACTTTTCAATGGTTTGAACAAAGAACGCCTTAATATAGTGGTATACATGATAAACTACAAATGGTTGGTTTGAATTGCCTAAATTGAATATTATTCAAACTGATATTTATTATTCAATTTCTTACTCTCCTGGGAGGTGGTGACATTTATTTCCGCTGATCTGCTATATCCTGCCCGATTGATGGAATAAATTTTGATCCTATAGTCAGAAAATGGATTCAACTGCCTAATTACAAATTTCATTTTGGAAGTTCCGAATGTGTCATTATAGAAAAAGATGGTACAATTCATGACTTTATCATATTTCTCCTGAAAAGGATCAAATAATAATTCAACAAATTTAGATGTTTAAATCTTTGTAATATAGAGCTCTATTTACATATTGTATAATATGGCGAACTACGAAAGAAGTTACTTAAAACAGAACTTTTAAAATTAGCATTTTATGTGTCTTTAATGTCTTTAATGTCTTCATTGTCTTTAATCCGTTATCCCTGTCGATAAAAATTGGATTTGATTATTATTATATTTCGGTTGAATTTCGATTGAACATAGGCTTCTAAATTAAATGTTGTCCCTTTTTATGAGAGTAATCATACTTTTTGAAACAAATACATAGAGCCAAATGAAATTGATCACTGAGGTATTCCGGATCAGATTGCTTCATGTATCACAGGGAATACTTTATTACTTTAAAACTTTCTTAATACTTTAAGAAAACAGCCTAAAATAACATAAAATATCCTATTATTCCAAATATATTGCCCCAAAATAAATATTTTCCCTTAAGAATATTTTTTTATTAATTATGTTCATAGTGCCTTTCAGAATTGGTTAAATTCTCTTAAAAATGAATGATATCTTTAAACATTCCGTCTTTTCAAATGACGCTTTTAACCTTTTTAGTCCCAAATTTATTTGTTTTTTGGCCAAGTCGTATCCCTGCGAATTCAAAGACAGATTAATAAATATAAATATTATTTTTTAAAGGGTATATATATCATCATAGGTTCTTGACCTGCAGACCTAAACAAAATCGCTCTATAGTTTTTTATTTCCTTTTTTTCAGAGATAAGGATTGGGAAGCTTCAATCAAATTAACTAAAAAATTGCTTTCGACAAAATCGTTAAAACATCGCATAATGTAAACGCACCTTTTATCCTAATCTATTTAAATATTGTACATAAAAGAGCTGTTTTCAGATCTAAACATTTTTATAAAACATATTTTCTACTTATTTGCTATCTTTTAAAAATTATATTTTTATTGTAAACATTGTTTTAAGAAACCTCCTTTACTCAAATTGTCTTTTTATCTCGCGTCGCGTCCCGGTAAATTAGAGTACCCGGTAGTGCCTGTTATGTAAGTACTGTGTATATGATCAAGAATTTTTGTTTAAATTTCAAAATTAGAAAAGTAAACAAAAATATTGGTGATTATATTATTTCCTACTTTAATTGGTCCATGCTTGCATTGTTTGCATGTGTATAGAAAGCAGGAATTTGATGGTTGTAGAATAAGTTCATAACCCAGTATTGTGCCGGTAAAGATTTCAGGCTCCTCCCATTCGACTGTCAAACTCATTGCCTTAATATCACTCAAGTGAATGGATTCCACTGGTTTGGGTGTCAAATCGTTTGTCCAAATTATATTTTTACTACAATACTCTTTCTCATTCTCTAGTCTGCAAATGTTTACATTGTATTCGCTGCCGCAAGTTAGATTATATATTGTAAAATTTCCGGTTTTCTGTTTGAGACTATTAAGATTTACAGTCACAGTATCATTTGTGCCAGTTTTCCTTTAAGAAAAAATAAAGATTATATCAGAAATTACAAAAATATTATTTAGCAAAATTCATAAATTTTATAATTAAATTTCACTATATACGTAGGTACATACTATATTGCTGTTCCGTTTAACACATCATTAGGAAACCATAAGGAAAAACAAATGTTGCTCTAGAACAAATGCAGCTAAGTAACTATTCAGGTAGAACACCAAGAGAATATTTAAGAAAAATTACTGAAACTGCTGCAATAGTGTAGAATCAACTGCCTTATCGGATAAAACAAAAAATTTAAGTATGAACTTTTAAACCACTGCTGAATCTTACTAAATATTGCAGGTTCCGAATAGTTCGTACTTATCTTAACTTTCTACTTGCAGGTTCCAAAAAGCATGTAGGTACTCATTTTATAGGTAATAATTGTTCTTTATATTAAACACATTTTATGAATAGTAGATTAAATTAGAATTAAAATAAAGTGAAAAGCGCTTGCTGAGAAGTAAGTTTTTATTTGTGGCAATATTTCGGTCAAACGACCCTAATTCATGCGTACAAATGAATGAATGAAATAAAGTGAGAGCTGATCGTTAATATCAGGTGGTTGTGTCACTGCAAATTGCGTCATCAGTGCGGAATATCGGAATATCAGCTGTGGAAACGAGGCAGGGGAACGATAGATAGGTAGCTGCAGTGTGCGCTGATAATCAACTGTGGAATTGAGGCAGGGGAACGATAGGTAGGTAGCTGCAGTGCGCGCTCAAAATATCAGCTGAATAATTTCATCTCTCTCAATCTTGCTGTTGAGGCAGGGGGAGTGTCGCGAGATCATGATGGCGCGCCTCTTTGAATCGAAAATTTATTCACCACGAACACAATGACGAACCCCAGAAGCTCCATATTTAAACACTCAGAGGTTTGCCATGGGGTTTCCCAGAGACACCAAATAAATAAATATTTGATTCAAAGAGAGGCCATCATGATCTCGCGACACTCCTCCCCCTGCCCCAACAGCAAGATTGAGAGAGATGAGATTCTTCAGCTAATATTTTGAGCGCGCACTGCAGCTACCTACCTATCGTTATAATATAACGATAGGTAAGGAAACGAGGAAAACAAATATTTATTTGCTTTCCTCGTTTCCACAGCTGATATTCCGATATTCCGCACTGATGACGCAATTTACAGTGACACAACAACCTGATATTAACGATCAGCTCTCACTTTATTTCATTCATTCATTTGTACGCATGAATTAGGGTCGTTTGACCGAAA